>CAXARO010001695.1:0-37451 GCA_963971305.1 Arcuatula senhousia
AGGCCAAAAACACTATTTTTCACCTTTAAGGGGCTGTAACCCCTATAAGGGGTCATCTGACAACTTCGACCCTATGAAGACTTTTGTAGAGCTTAATGAGCTGAACATTTAAGCAAGCAACAGCTTTTCTCTATCTGCAATAGTTTTCATTCTATAGGCCAAAAACACTATTTTTCGCCTTTAAGGGGTTGTAACCCCTATAAGGGGTCATCTGACAACTTCGACCCTATGAAATCTTTTGTAGAGCTTAATGAGCTTAACATTAATGCAAGCAACAGCTTTTCTCTATCTGCAATAGTTTTCATTCTATAGGCCAAAAACACTATTTTTCGCCTTTAAAGGGCTGTAACCCCTATAAGGGGTCATCTGACAACTTCGACCCTATGAAGACTTTTGTAGAGCTAAATGAATAGAACATTTAAGCAAGCAACAGCTTTTCTCTATCTGCAATAGTTTTCATTCTATAAGCCAAAATCATGAAAAACCGCTATTTTTCGCCTTTAAAGGACTGTAACCCCTATAAGGGATCATCTGACAACTTCGACCAAATGGAGACTTTCGTAGAACTTTTGATGCTGAAGCAGTAGGGTGGCATCAGATTTCATTTATTTCTTATACTTTTTGATTTACAAGCCAAAAACAGTAGTCTGACCCCCCTGGTCTATTTTTAGTAACGGTGGCCATGTTTTTTGTTGGATCAAAAATCGAAACACAAGTTTGGTGCAGGACACCCTAAGGATCATTCATACCAAGTTTCATTAAATTCTGTTCAGTAGTTTCAGAGGAGAAGATTTTTGAAAATTGTTAACAGACGACGACAGACGACGACAGACGCCGACAGACGACGACGGACGCCAAGTGATGGCAATAGCTCACATGGACCTTCGGTCCAGGTGAGCTAAAAAGACAAAAGAATTTACAAAGATGAGTTTCAAATGACATGAAGAAACGTTTAAATTTCATTAAAATTGGTATTTTCAGACAGCCTGGTCTTTACTTGAAACTCCTACATACCTTTTAAGTGAAAATATGTCCATATAACAACACACGAAACTCAAATATGAGGGCACCCTAGATCTTCGAGGTTCATTTTCAAGATGGTTGATCATTTTCGGGGTTTTACGTAAGTCTCAACGAAAAATCTGGTATCGAGTATTTTTGATACCGGTACTTGCAAAAGGTGTCTCGTCAGTGGTTAAAAGGAAGTAAATAGAGACCGGTGCCGCTACCTGGATTTTACACCCTACATTATATTCAGAAGTAAATATGAATGTATGAACCATAATTTACAGAGTGTGCTGCAGAGTGAGCCCGGCCTGAAACATTTCTTGAAAAGGTAACATTTTTGGGTACGGATGTACGTATTGCCCTGTTAAATGCCTCAACTTTCTGGGTATTTTATTTCATAAATTAGAAACTTACCTGACATATATGTCCGTTAGGATTTACTTTCTACTTTTTGGTCTTTAACTCGCTCCCACCGGAAGTGAAAAATACGCACATGCGTATAATGTCACTTCCTATCCCGGTAAATCTCACCAGTTTTCTTTCTAGACGCTTGAAAACTGGTCGCATTTTTCTCGCTCTTGAGTCTTAATCATGGACAACGGTATTAATACTTTGTCGGAAAGTGAGACGGAACAGTCGGTAACGACTGGTGTAGAGAATAATGTCAATAATGACGTGAATTTGAAAGACTTGCCAAGGTCAAAATCTAGAACCAAGCCAAAACGGAAAAGCAAATACGATGTTTTGGAGGAAAAAATGGATGCTAAGCTTAATGATTTTCAAGATGAGGTCAGTAACAAATTTTACAAATTGTTTGAATTACTGAAGGCTGGGAACTGTGCCACAAACGGCGACAAAAATTCCCTTGATGGTCAAACTAGTGAGAATCATAGTACCGTAAATGGTGACAATAATGACTCTCAGGCCACGTGTAGCACCTCAGGTCAGTCACAAAGACGGCCAGTGGTTGTTAAAGATAGACAATCTCAAAGAGTTATTGAGTCGGACAATGAAATGTCTGACGATGATGAAGTTTCTATATTACCCAGAGATGATGAAAGGTTGGGTATAGAGTCTGAAACTGAGTCAGATATGGAGCATATACATGATGTAAATGACAATGCTGACAGTCATAATGATCAACCTTCAAAGAAAGGTTTATTTACTCTGTTTGGGCAAGATGCTTATGCTAAGAAAGTTGAACAGAAATTGGGTATAGAAATTGATGATGCTCAAAAACAGGTACTGCTTGGTAGTTGGCGTACCGACAATCCTAATTTACTTACTGCTTTTGCAGAGGAAATGAAAGATGACTTTCCAGTGCACGAGGACACTGATAAGTTTTTGAAAGTTCCGTCTATTGACGATTTAATTAGTAGATGTTTAGTTAAGAAGCATGGCAAAAAGGCAGCATTAGTAACTAAAGGTGGCAATAGTTTATTCAGTCAACCTGCTAAGATGGTCGAAAAGGTAGCTTACAAAGGTCAGCAGGCGGCTTACATGGGCATAGTGGCAATTATGTATGCACAACAGGGATTAGCAGATCTTTTACAAAATTTGTTGTCTGACAATGATGTTGATAAAGCAAAGCAACAAGTACGGGATATTTTTGCTATATCCACTAAATGCTTGGATCAATTTGGGCGTACAGGTGCACTTCACCACATAATTAGGCGCCAGTTAGCTATGACTGATACAGGGCTTTATGAAATTGAGGATGCCCGTGAGCTTTCTGATTTGCCTCTAGGGCCAGAAGGTGTTTTTGGTTCTGATTTGAACAAGTTTTTAAAAGAACGTAAAGAAAAAAATAAGGCGTTAGATGATTTGCTACCAGACATTCCCAGTATGGCTAGGGCCAAGTCAAATAACACTAGTAACAATAAACGTAAGGTTTCAACGCAATCTTCAGAGGTTTCATTGCCTAAGAAAAGATATAGAGAGGAACAATCTGTAAATAACTCTCATTATAATAAACCTTCTACCAGTTATGTTAAACAGGACAAGAAATACACCACAACAGAGAAGGGAAATACTGCTTCTCAGTTTCGGATCCCCAAGAAGAAGACTGGTAACACCAGAGGGGGTTTCAGTGGAAGAGGAAATAGTTCCAAATGACATGAAGGTAAAAATGCTGCTTCCTCAGATACCGGTAGGGGGACGTCTGTCACATTTTGTACAAAAATGGGAACAAATAACAGACGATCAATGGGTACTGTCAGTGGTCAGAGAAGGGTACAAACTAGAATTTCTGAAAAAACCAAACTTTCAGGGTATAAAAGAAACAAGGGGAAATTCAAAAGATTTAGATATTATAATGACGGAAGTCGATTCTTTGTTAGAAAAAAGAGCAATAGAAAAAGTTCCTTCTCAGAACAGCATGACAGGTTTTTACAGTACGTTGTTCCTAGTACCAAAGAAAAACGGTCAGTTAAGGCCAGTAATAAATTTAAAACCTCTAAATCGGTATCTGAAAAAGCAGCATTTCAAAATGGACACAATTGCAAAAGTCCTGAAGTTAGTAAAACAAGAAGATTGGGCAATGACTCTCGATCTAAAAGATGCCTATTTTCACATCAAAGTCTTCAAAAAACACAGGAAATATCTGAGATTTTGTGTTCGGGGGCAGACTTATCAGTTCAGAGCTCTTTGCTTCGGACCAACATCGTCCCCGCGCGTATTCACCAAAGTGGTGTCAGTAGTGGCAGCTTATCTAAGAAAACACAATGTAAGGTTGGCAGTTTACTTAGACGATTGGATGTGTGTAAATCAGCTTCGAATAGGTCTGATAAAGGATCGGGAGCTATTGCTAAATCTTCTTGTTCAGTTGGGTTTCATAATAAATATAGAAAAGTCATGTTTGGAACCAACTCAGATAGTAACTTATCTGGGGGCCCTATTCAGATTAGACAAGGGGTTGGTTTTTCCCACACAAGAACGGATGGAGGGTATAATGCAGTCGATACAAGAGATTTTGAAAGGGAATGTACAAGCAAAACAATACCTTTGTGTTCTGGGGAAAATAGCCTCGTGTCTGGAATTGATTCCAAATGCGAGACTATTTATGAGACCTATCCAATTACATCTACTGCAAATATGGAGCCCTTCCAAAATGAGTTTAGATTTTCATGTCCCTTATACACTCGACCTGAAACCACATTTGGAATGGTGGTTATCTGTGGAGAACATTTCTCAGGGCAGATCCTTAAAACCAGTACAAACGACAGTTACGATCACAACCGATGCCTCGATGTCGGGGTGGGGCGGTTATTTGTCAAAGAACTTAACTGTTCAGGGTCTTTGGTCCAGGGAAATGAAATTACAGCACATCAACAATTTGGAGATGAAAGCGGTATTTTTGACCCTAAAACATTTTCAGAACCAGTTGATGGGCAAGAAAGTTTTAATCAGGTCGGACAATACGTCTGTAGTGCAATACATCAACAAACAAGGGGGGACACGATCTCTTCAGTTATGTCAACAGGTGTGGGATCTTTGGATGTTTGCATTAGAAAAACAGATGAATCTTCAGGCGGCTCACATAGCAGGAAAGAAAAATATTCTTGCGGATCAGTTGAGTCGTTTGAAGATTCACCCAACGGAATGGGAATTGAACAGTGTAGTAGTACAAAAAGTTTTTCAGAGCTTGGGTCAACCAACGATAGACTTATTTGCAACTTTTCAAAACAAGAAAGCCCCAGTGTTCTGTTCTTGGATAGATCATCCACAAGCACTTACAGTGGATGCCCTAGCAATGAGTTGGGACAATCTTTTCGGGTATGCATTTCCACCACTGTCCTTGATACCCAGAGTATTGGAACACATGCAGCAGTTTCAGTGCGAAATCATTCTGATTGCTCCTCATTGGACAAGACAAATGTGGTTTCCTCAATTGCTTCAGATGTTAATTGCATTGCCATTGAGACTGCCAATGTTAGACAATCTCTTGGTTCAGGGTCAGGGGAAGAAAAGAGTTGTACATCCCAATCCAAGCATGTTTCAGTTAACTGCATGGAAATTATCGACAAACAGCTTGAAACAAAAGGTTTTTCAGAGAAATCTAGAAAATTGTTGTCAGCCTCTTGGCGAACAGGGACAAAAAATGATTACAAATGCAAATTTAAGAGATTCTCTGGCTGGTGTACTGAACGGCATATCGATCCCTATGAAGCAACTTTAGAACAGTGTGCAAATTTTTTGTCTGATTTGTTTGAAACTGGGTTAAAATACAGGACTATTGGGGGATATAGGTCAATGTTATCCACAATTTTGCCTCCAATTGGGAAAACACCTATTGGGCAGCATCCCTACATCATTCGGTTGCTGAAAGGGGTGTTCAATTCAAGACCTCCTTCTCGTAAACTTGTACCTGAATGGGATCTTCCTTGTGTTTTACAAATGTTACAGAAAGAACCTTTTGAGCCAATGTCAAAAGCTTCTTTGAAATATGTGACTTATAAAACAGTATTTTTGTTTGCAATAACTACTTTTAGAAGGTGTGGAGATCTGCAGGCTTTACGATTAGGGGAAGGGTCTGTTAATGTTCAAAAGAAAGGTGTAACTTTTATTAGACATGGCCTTTCAAAGCAAGATAGAATATCACATCAAAGTCCTACAATTTTTGTTCCAGGTTTTGAGAAGAACAAGTTGTTAGATCCGAAGAGGGCTTTGACATATTATTTGAAGAAGACAGACAGTTTGAGAAAAAATGGTACTGAAGGTGATAAATTATTTTTAACAATTAACAAGCCTAATAAACCGGTTTCTTCACAAACAATTTCACAGTGGTTAGTTAAAGTTATCAAGAGAGCACATAAAGAAGCAGATAAAGTTTGTGGATCGGTGAAAGGACATTCTACAAGGGCCTTGGGTCCTACGTGGGCATTATTTAAAGGTGCTAATTTACAGACAATTTTAGAGAGTGCTGATTGGAGTCAGGCAGACACTTTTATTAAGTTTTATTTAAAGAATATTCGTGTGGAAGTATTAGAATAAATGGATTGTATATAAACAGAATTCTTTCCAGACGAGTTTGTGAGCAGTTTTTAACATTTTAAAATGTATTTTCGGTGTACATGTATACAGATGATTGGATGCTACACCTCATTATTCTTGATAGACTGTTATTAATTAATATGTTGTACATAATCTTATTAGACATTGGATGTCATCTAATGAAGATTTTATCTTATAGTGAAAAAAGACAAAAAAATTACATAAAATAGAAAAAGAAGAAAAAGAAGAAACTTTTTTATATAAAATATTGAACTTCTGGAGGAGAAAATGCTACAGGCAAAACAACTTCAGATACTACCCACAGCCAGTTTGGGGACTGCTTAGGAATCAGTGAAATCCTAACGGACATATATGTCAGGTAAGTTTCTAATTTATGAAATAAAATTTACAAATTTGAAAGCAAGTTCAAATTTTGTGAATAAATTATACTTACCTGACATATATGTACGACCACCCTACCTCCCCGTAGATCTGACGGTTTTTTGCATGGTTTTCAAGCGCCATGTGAAAACTGGTGAGATTTACCGGGATAGGAAGTGACATTATACGCATGTGCGTATTTTTCACTTCCGGTGGGAGCGAGTTAAAGACCAAAAAGTAGAAAGTAAATCCTAACGGACATATATGTCAGGTAAGTATAATTTATTCACAAAATTTGAACTTGCTTTCAAATTTGTAAATTTGAATTTACTTTGGTTTTTTCGAGCATTGCCGGGCTTAATCTGTAGTTTATGCACTTCCGTAATATTTCTGAAGTTTTCTTTGTTTGTTTCAATCCAAAGCTCTTTCCCAATATTACATTGTTCTTTAGCCAGTTATTTTTTCTTAAGCCTTTGCACAAGAATGAATGTCGTGCACATTTCAAGTGCCAGTCTTGGTAGCAGTCCACAATGGCATCTGCAGCGTAAGATAATTTATTGCGGATCAAATTAAAGTCATTTGGATATTTTTTGAACGCCTCGCAAACTTCAGCATGGCAGCGCTCTGACAAGTCAATGGCTAGATTGTTTTGCATTTTGGTCCTTATTTTTGCAGTTCTCCCCTTTAACATGGACGGTAGGTCTTTATTTTTCTTGATGAACTGTCTGTGATTTTTCGATACATGTCGTGTATCGAGTTGGTGCGTTGGCTTTGTGGTGGTTACTCCCTCTTCATGTAACTCAGTCGCAGCTTGGTATGCTCCACTGTCTGGGTCTGTTGTAATGTAGCCAACTTCTACATCATTTACCTCTTTTATTTCAGAAAGAGCCTCTTTAGCCCAAGATTTCTCATCTCCAATGCTCTTCTGAAAGGGAATGGTGGCTGTACATTCTTTTCCTAGGCACTGGTGGTCTTCGCATGATTTTAGATGCATTCCTTTTGAGCATAGTTTGTTATGCACCACTAACCCAATGATGTCATGTTGCGGTGTGACATTTTCAGCTACACTGTAAATTACTTGAGTTGCGGGTTGAAAAGGTGTTTTCCCAACCCCGAAGTACAAGTTGTTGTTGTACAAACCATCACATTGCACGTCTATTACAT
The DNA here is from genome assembly GCA_963971305.1 of Arcuatula senhousia. Lineage (NCBI taxonomy): Eukaryota > Metazoa > Mollusca > Bivalvia > Mytilida > Mytilidae > Arcuatula > Arcuatula senhousia. Next base: position 7,546 of record CAXARO010001695.1, read on the forward strand.
TCGAATTACTTTTTCCACTCTGTTGTTGTTTGACTTTTAAATTTTCTCTCCTGTTCTTCATATCAGCTTTACTTATTCTTTCTATTTCAGGCAGTACTTTGTTTGCAGTGTTTTGAAGACCACGGGCTGATGGAGGTGGAAGATTCGTACTGAGACACAGACGTCGGTATCCAGCGGCAGCGATTGGTGTTTTGCTCAGACCTATTGCCAGTCCAACATTGACTTTAGCTGGCTTTCTCCCCTTTCTTGCGGTAACAATCTCTTCATAAAGGGTAAACAATTTTGATCTGTAGTTACAGTGCGTGCAAATCATTTGTTCTCTGCAACCTAGCCCTCTAATTTGTTCACGCTGCATGTCCCAATGGAGAAATCCTGAGCATATTGGGGATACTTGTCTATGCTCTTGGAAAGCTGTGTTCCACATCTTTGCATTGGCATGAACTTGAACATAACGGTTTGACTGACTTTCAACCTTCCAGGTGGCACTTGTTCTTTTTTCACTAGTGTCCCTGAAAGCAATAGTTAGTTTTCTGTTCAGTATCAACACATGTAAATGCATAGTTATGGATTTCTTTATCAGAAAAATATGAATTATCTCCCTTCATTTTTCACTTTTTGACATCTTTCTTTTGTACCCTTTTTAATGTGTATACATGTTTTTTTTTGTTCTAAGATGTAATTCAATATTGTTTTTGTACTTTTAATGCATATTGGATGTTTTTACTGACTGCCACTACTTGTATAGGGAAAAAATATGTAAACAGTAATTTTGCACTATTTTTTAAAAAAATTAGGTGAAAAAGGGAATAGAGATAGGAAAATCTTACTTAAAAATAACTTTTTGTAATAATTTTAAGCAATTTACAGGTTTTTTATGCTATACTGATGCTTACAGTTTCTCTTTTTTAGGTTCCGGTCCAGATTTTTGAAGATCAACTAGTAAAGGTCTTTTGCGGAGAGAATATCCTTCTTCAGATTGGGTGCCTTCGGTAAGTTTATTATTCCCAATTAGAGAAATTTTTTTGACTTTGGTGTTTTCAGAGTGTCTAATTGTTCTATTTCTCAACACAGAAACATTGTTTTCCTCTTTTTTAGCACTTTTTAGTTTATTATATGGAATATGTCCCTTTTGAAATGCTAATTTGTTTCCTTTTTTGAATTTTCCAACAGCCATAATAACATGTGTATTACTTTTAGACAATAAATTTTTATTTTGTTGCACAACATATACTACTAATTAAGTGACCAATAGGACAGTAAGTGTTATAATTAGAAATTTTTCATCTGGGAACCATGATTCAGGCTCTTTGTTTTTATTTGATGATAAATATCTATTCTTACCTGGTGTACATATATATGCTATGTTTTTCTTTTTCTGGTATGTTGCATTTAACAACCACTGGAACTGATGAAAGGTAAACAAAGCATGCCATTTTGTGCAATTTTATTCTGATTTTTACTTTCAAGAAGAAATTTTGCTATTAGATATAGGGAAAAAATCATAATTTTGAGGATTTTTTGGCAAAGATAGTAAATTGGCTATTACAGGTACTTAACATGTCCAAGACATATTCTCGAATACATGTATATAAAGCAGACACACATATTATCTGAAAAATATATTTATTAATTTTTATCAACAGAGGTGTAACAAGTAGTAAGCATGAACTTTTGCAATTAAAAAAAAAAATGGCAAAAAATACACAGTTCCGCAAACTTTGGATTACTCCCCTTAGAGTGCATTTTCTAACCTAAAACAACAGACAAATAAAATAAAAGTACATGATTTTTATTACATATATATCTTTACATAAGAAAATATACAAAGTAAAGGATTCGCACAAAGTAAGCGCTTGTATAGCAAAAAATCACAATACCGGTACAGTAGAAGGCGACCATTAACTCATAATGGACTGTCCTTGACAGCTATCGATAAAATCATCGTGGATTGTAAAACGATGTCCGCGAAGAAATCCACGTTGAAAATGGATATGCGATATATTAATGCAGAAACAAATGTTCGTTTGATGCGCTGAATGGACTATTGGCAACGCGACGGGTGTGCTATAGCAAGCAGGAACTGCTTACTCTTCCGGAGCACCTGAGTTCACTCTTGTTTCGACTGGAGTTCGCGTTGTTGATTGATATTCAGTTGTTTTGTGTTTCCATGTTTTACGTGTTGTCTGTTTTTGTCCCGTTCTTGTTTGTGTTTACTGGTTTAGTCTCTGCCCTTTCGGACTTTTGACATTAGGATACCCCATTGGTACCTCTGCTTCTTTGATAGACACTTGGGGTTTTTCTAATTAAAAGTATTATTAGATGTTTATTATAGGTTGCTTTCATATATACTGATTTATTTGTAAAAAACATTTATACAGCTAAGTTATGTTGTTACTTTTAATGGAAGCATTTGTTTAAAAATGGTCAATGATTTTAAAAAGTTTTCATTCCCCATTAAGAGCCTCAGTTGTTTTATCTGGAACCACATTCCTTTGTAATTGTCACCTGTCAATCATTCCTTAAGATATTTAAAGATGAAAGGTGACTGACCGGCGAGATTAAAATATTCTCACGCACCTGGTGTTGAAGTTATTGTTGCAGACGATGACAGGTAAATCAACTGAAGGATGCTCCAATCATTAGAATTTTGACACACCCACAACAGCTCGAATGGAAAATTCCACTGGCACAATTATTTACTTCGTAGAATAAACAAACAAAATTTGTTACAATTAATTAGCAGATGTGAATTATACCTGGCCACGCCATGGCCTACCCTACGGGAGACCACCTTACAATTACATAATCCAGATAATAATTAGCAATTATACACAGGAAACGGTAGGTAAACCCCTGTTGTGCACTGCTGTTGGTCCGAGCATCAAAGTGTCATGCAAGGTCAAATTTTCATCTTTAAACACATTGTCTTCTATCAATTCGAATAACCGTAATTCTTAAAAGGCTGATTAGGAACTGAAGTTAAATTTGGTGCAAGTCCCGGACTTTGGGTTCTGTCTTGTTCCATTTCAAATCAGCTTGAAATGAATTTTCCTTTCATATATTAAGATTATTAGATAAAAACTTCTTAAATTTTCATCATAATTAAATATCGTCCATATTCTCATTTCAGCCCAGATTGCTGTCATTTTTAAAAGAATGAAAATGCCGTGCTGAAGTTAATTTTGGCTCCTGTCTTTTTCGATTTTTAATCAGTTTGAAATAATTTTTTTCTTTCATATAAGTTTATTACATAAAACTTTTTAAAACTTTCTTGAAATCTTAATCATAAAGATCTCATTTCAGCCAAGGTCGTTGTCATTTTTAAAAGAATGAAAATGCGCTGCAGTTCACTTTGTCGCGGGTCTTTCACTACCGTCTTTTACAAATTGAAAAATTACAAAGAATTGTCCTTTTTATAAGATAACAAAAAATAGTTGCTGCAATAAGTTCACTTGTATTAAATTTCGTTACAAAAGCGTAACTAGTCTAAAACAATTTCGTATCACGTAAAATATTACATCTGCATTTTCCGATCGGTGATTATAAGAATTCAGAAAAAAATACAATTTTCACGTAAAATGGTATTTTTGTATCTCCGATTTGATAGATAGATAGTTTTATTCAGATTCATACATAAATCCACATTTTTACAACAATGCAAAACATACATTAAATACAGTCATACAATATGAAGCATACTCTTATGACATAGTAGTTGCAATAAAACTTGCCATGAATGCATCTAGGCTAAATTGTTAAAATTTAATTGGTAGCCATAAAAAAGTAAAAAAGTAGGTTATGTCTGAACCTGGGATAAGCCCATTAAAGCTTTACAGCTTATTTCCAATGGGGTCCTCTAATGTACCCTGCTTGATTAGGGCTAAAAACCAAAAACTAACAATTTTTGTGATTCACACGTATATATGAATAAGTCAAAGTGGAAAGTTATACTTATAAACTTCACGAGTAAATCTTGCTCGCATTACACAGGACCGATAGACTTGCTGAAACTGCAAGACGCTTGTGCTAAAAGAAAGTCAAATTTCGTCTAGGTCTATATATGACTTACTTCTTTTTCTTTTCCAGTTACAGTTGTAAAATCTTTTAATTTCAAAATGTAAAACTTATTTAATACATCGCCGATTTCAAATTGATTTTTGAAATAAAACTACATGGAAGTCCGAACTGCCGACGGTTCTTTCTTGATCCTAAATCTTGATCAGTCTCTTTTTCTCTCTCTTTTATTATAAATCTAATTCTTATATAAAATATGCTTCAAATTGAATACAACATAGCCTTTCAAATTAGATTTTTAGATGTATACTATTAACTGACGGCAATGAAGATTTTTCAATATGTGGTCGTGTCTTTCTGGCACATATTCCATATTCTTTCATTTTTAAATTCTAAAATTCTAAAACATCGATGATGACCGCTTTTACGGGTCAAAAAAAAAGTTTAAGTTTTAAATTCATATTATATACACTTTACGAATTTTGACATCGATCATTGCTTGACCGATTTTACGTGTCTTTCTCAATAATTATCTATCATAATTATTAAAAACTTTTCAAATTTACATCTATTGAAATATTTCAATCAGTTAGAATAAAGCTTACAGGTAACAGTAATTAGGTTGATGATAAGGTTCATGTACAAATTAATGATCTCTGGTCAGGCTGGCGATAATAAAACCACAGGTGTCAGCATTTTTAGAGTTGGTAACTTTTAATACACAAGCGCCGCCTTCATACAATTTACCTGTCATTCATACCTACTTACCTGATTAGTTCCGCCCCTAAAGTTAATTTCAATTATGGAACATCCAATGAAATGAAAGACTAAAATATTGATTTTCCAATCTGAATGGGGCATTTTATTTGACAGAGATTTTCCAATCTACATGAGGCATTTAATAAAAGGTAATAAAACAAAAGATCAAACAAACTGATTTGACGAGCTGCGGACTTGATTAGAGCATCAAACTTTAATAAAAAGTTTTGTTAAACCCGATTGTAACCTTATACATTCATTAATGAAACTATTCATCGATAAAATAAACAGCAGACTATGATTTCCACGATAGATAGAAAACGTCCATCTAAAGACGTGGCGTTCGCGGAATTAACGATTATCTAATAAGTAATTAAAATCCCTTTTCATCCGCTTAAAGACGCGGGCCTCTGATTTTCCATTATAGCTGCAGTGTATTTGAACATAAGTTCTTTTCTTTAAAGATTTCCATATTTACATACATTTTAAAGTTGCTGAAACTGTTCAATACCCAATATGGAAGATTTTTGGCAAAAGCAAAGTTTAAAATTGCATTACAAAACAGATTTTTCTCCAAATAATAAGGGGTGTATACTCTGGAAAGGGGCAAAATATGCATCTGGCTATGGGTATAGTGATGTAAAGTGGCCAAATGGTGAAACTTCAAGAGAAAGAGCCCATAGATTGGCTTATATGGTTCATTTTAAAATGACAAAGGATGAAATTCCACCACAGGGACTTGCTCCCCTCTATCAATATTTTGTTAGAGTCAATGTGCGGTAGGAAAAAAACACAAGGGAGATACTACTTTCACCACCCCCCTTTTCTTTAATTCGATTTTCTTTTAATATATCATTGATCTCGTACCTTTTCTTATATAATTCGTTTCACAGATGATTTTCCTTTCCAAAACACCCAAATATATCTTCATTCATTGCGTTTCAGCCTCAAATTCGGGCTTTGTTCGGACAATTTTGTAAAATTTGGCAATCGCTTGGACATGAAAATGAAAGTACATTCTCGGGACTTTACCAATAAATGTAACGTAAAACGAAAGTAAAAACGTCATTAAAATTCATTCGGATTTCTTTCGAGTTTCGAGACTTTTCCTTGACGTAATGCTTTTCATGTCCAAGCGATTGCCAAATTTTACAAAATTGTCCGAACAAAGCCCGATTTTGAGGCTGAAACGCAATGAATAAAGATATATTTGGGTGTTTTGGAAAGGAAAATCATCTGTGAAACGAATTATATAAGAAAAGGTACGAGATCAATGATATATTAAAAGAAAATCGAATTAAAGAAAAGGGGGGTGGTGAAAGTAGTATCTCCCTTGTGTTTTTTTTCCTACCGCACATTGACTCTAACAAAATATTGATAGAGGGGAGCAAGTCCCTGTGATTCCACAATATAATGGTCCTGAAGGTCTTGAGTGCAGTCATTTGTGTGGAAATAAACTGTGCATTAATGCCGCACATCTAGTTTTTGAAAGACATGAAATTAACCAAGACCGGATACATTGCCAAAATCAAGGAATGTGCTCAAAGTCACATCATCCACTTTGCATACTGTAATTATACATTGGTTTTAACCTTTTGCTTTTGTGTTTTGTCCGCTTTACTGTAGGCATGGTCTTCATTTCGAAGGACGGATCTAGTCGGCAGAAGCATGTTTTTTTGGTAAGCAATCTCTTCTTGGTGTCGTTCGTACAAGTCGTATAGTATTGCCCTCTTTTCAGCTCTGGACTTGCATGCAGCAATACTTTTTTTGTAATCTTTTAACATATTTGTAGTTTTTTGTAACTGTTCAATAGCCTTGTGAACTTTACTTTCAGGCATTATGGCACAGTTTAGTTGATTACAAAGTTCAAAGATGGAGTGTGCTGCACCATAATTTACAGAGTGTGCTGCAGAGTGAGCCCGGCCTGAAACATTTCTTGAAAAGGTAACATTTTTGGGTACGGATGTACGTATTGCCCTGTTAAATGCCTCAACTTTCTGGGTATTTGAATTTACTTTGGTTTTTTCGAGCATTGCCGGGCTTAATCTGTAGTTTATGCACTTCCGTAATATTTCTGAAGTTTTCTTTGTTTGTTTCAATCCAAAGCTCTTTCCCAATATTACATTGTTCTTTAGCCAGTTATTTTTTCTTAAGCCTTTGCACAAGAATGAATGTCGTGCACATTTCAAGTGCCAGTCTTGGTAGCAGTCCACAATGGCATCTGCAGCGTAAGATAATTTATTGCGGATCAAATTAAAGTCATTTGGATATTTTTTGAACGCCTCGCAAACTTCAGCATGGCAGCGCTCTGACAAGTCAATGGCTAGATTGTTTTGCATTTTGGTCCTTATTTTTGCAGTTCTCCCCTTTAACATGGACGGTAGGTCTTTATTTTTCTTGATGAACTGTCTGTGATTTTTCGATACATGTCGTGTATCGAGTTGGTGCGTTGGCTTTGTGGTGGTTACTCCCTCTTCATGTAACTCAGTCGCAGCTTGGTATGCTCCACTGTCTGGGTCTGTTGTAATGTAGCCAACTTCTACATCATTTACCTCTTTTATTTCAGAAAGAGCCTCTTTAGCCCAAGATTTCTCATCTCCAATGCTCTTCTGAAAGGGAATGGTGGCTGTACATTCTTTTCCTAGGCACTGGTGGTCTTCGCATGATTTTAGATGCATTCCTTTTGAGCATAGTTTGTTATGCACCACTAACCCAATGATGTCATGTTGCGGTGTGACATTTTCAGCTACACTGTAAATTACTTGAGTTGCGGGTTGAAAAGGTGTTTTCCCAACCCCGGAGTACAAGTTGTTGTTGTACAAACCATCACATTGCACGTCTATTACATTCGAATTACTTTTTCCACTCTGTTGTTGTTTGACTTTTAAATTTTCTCTCCTGTTCTTCATATCAGCTTTACTTATTCTTTCTATTTCAGGCAGTACTTTGTTTGCAGTGTTTTGAAGACCACGGGCTGATGGAGGTGGAAGATTCGTACTGAGACACAGACGTCGGTATCCAGCGGCAGCGATTGGTGTTTTGCTCAGACCTATTGCCAGTCCAACATTGACTTTAGCTGGCTTTCTCCCCTTTCTTGCGGTAACAATCTCTTCATAAAGGGTAAACAATTTTGATCTGTAGTTACAGTGCGTGCAAATCATTTGTTCTCTGCAACCTAGCCCTCTAATTTGTTCACGCTGCATGTCCCAATGGAGAAATCCTGAGCATATTGGGGATACTTGTCTATGCTCTTGGAAAGCTGTGTTCCACATCTTTGCATTGGCATGAACTTGAACATAACGGTTTGACTGACTTTCAACCTTCCAGGTGGCACTTGTTCTTTTTTCACTAGTGTCCCTGAAAGCAATAGTTAGTTTTCTGTTCAGTATCAACACATGTAAATGCATAGTTATGGATTTCTTTATCAGAAAAATATGAATTATCTCCCTTCATTTTTCACTTTTTGACATCTTTCTTTTGTACCCTTTTTAATGTGTATACATGTTTTTTTTGTTCTAAGATGTAATTCAATATTGTTTTTGTACTTTTAATGCATATTGGATGTTTTTACTGACTGCCACTACTTGTATAGGGAAAAAATATGTAAACAGTAATTTTGCACTATTTTTTAAAAAAATTAGGTGAAAAAGGGAATAGAGATAGGAAAATCTTACTTAAAAATAACTTTTTGTAATAATTTTAAGCAATTTACAGGTTTTTTATGCTATACTGATGCTTACAGTTTCTCTTTTTTAGGTTCCGGTCCAGATTTTTGAAGATCAACTAGTAAAGGTTGTTAAGAAGTGCATATTTACTTAAATTTAGGTCAGTTTAACTGTTCTGTTAAAAGTCATTAATTTTACTTGACAATCTTTAGCTGCTGATGGTAATTAACTCTGGCATTCTGTTAAGATAACGGCCAAGGCCTAGACTTGAACTTTGATAATTAATTTTATTACTTGTCTGCCCCATTCATGACATTTAGAATTTTAGTATTATTTTAGTCTAAGGTTTGTGCTTGGAGAGTAAACACTTGTTTGTAATTTGGATTTAATTGTAAAAGTTAGTTAAGATACAAGTTATACTTAATTGTCTCGCCTGCGACGAATAGTCGCGGAAGGCGAGACATAGGTATTACTTTCCGGCGACGGCGGCGGCGGCGACGGCGGCGGCGTAAACTTTTTTGTAAGACTTTTGTGGACAATGAATTGCTTGAAAAGTATAATAGCTAGGCATCTGATATTTGGTATACAGACAGTTCAGGTTATGGTCTACGCAACTGTCACCATGCCGTGTGACCCTGACCCCATTTTCACGCTCCAGTGACTCTGTGAACTTAGGTCTTTTTTCAGGCCGTAAACTTTTTTGTAAGACTTTTGTGGACGATGAATTGCTGGAAAAGTATATTAGCTAGGCATCTGATATTTGGTATACAGACAGTTCAGGTTATGGTCTACGCAACTGTCACCATGCCGTGTGACCCTGACCCCATTTTCACGCTCCAGTGACTCTGTGAACTTAGGTTTTTTTTCAGGCTGTAAACTTTTTTGTAAGACTTTTGTGGACGATGAATTGCTGGAAAAGTATATTAGCTAGGCATCTGATATTTGGTATACAGACAGTTCAGGTTATGGTCTACGCAACTGTCACCATGCCATGTGACCCTGACCCCATTTTCACGCTCCAGTGACTCTGTGAACTTAGGTCTTTTTTCAGGCCGTAAACTTTTTTGTAAGACTTTTGTGGACGATGAATTGCTGAAAAAGTATATTAGCTAGGCATCTGATATTTGGTATACAGACAGTTCAGGTTATGGTCTACGCAACTGTCACCATGCCATGTGACCCTGACCCCATTTTCTTGCTCCAGTGACTTTGTGAACTTAGGTCTTTTTTCAGGCCTTAAACTTTTTTGTAAGACTTTTGTGGACGATGAATTGCTGGAAAAGTATATTAGCTAGGCATCTGATATTAGGTATACAGACAGTTTAGGTTATGGTCTCCGCAACTGTTACCATGCTGCGTGACCCTGACCCCATTTTCTTGCTCTAGTGACTCTGTGAACTTAGGTCTTTTTCAGGCTGAAAAACTTTTTTGTAAGATTTTTGTGGATGATGAATTGCTGGAAAGTTATAACAGCTAGGCATCTGATATTGGGTAAACAGACAGTTGCGGTTATGGACAATGCAACTGTCACCATGCCATGTGACCATGACCCCATTTTTACGCTCCAATGACTCTGTGAACTTAGGTCTTTTTTTCAGACAGAAAACTTTTTGTAATTCATGTGTGGACAATGGATTGCTTGAATAGTATAATAACTAGGCATCTGTTATTAGGTATACATACACTTTTTGTGTTTATATCAAGAAATGAAAGCTTAGGTAGTTGATTTTAGTGATGGTGCCGGCAGGCGAGACATACTTTTAGTGGCCACACTTGTTTTAGTTATTATCAACTCGGCCTTAAATCCACTTCATAACATATTGGTGGCAGCGGTTTGGGATTTTTAAAATTGTTAATTCGAACTCATAACTCATATTGATTGAACTTTGGATTATTTCATGCTAGAAAATTAACATTTGGATTATCTTTAACCCTTGGATTACTAAGCTTTACATTTTCCTGTTTTGGAATAAGTTACTACTCCTTATAAGTTATAGTGATGGGATTTATTGTAATTTCATCTGAGTCTATTAGTTTCTCCAAGCATCAACTTTACACCACAATTGAAGCAGATACGACACTAATCAAAGAAGAATTAGTGGAGAAAAGTCAGAAGATGACAATGTATTCTGCTGTTAGTTTGAGGATGGCTATAAAGAAGTCTGATTCTTCGTTCTTTAAAGAACAGAAAACAGTTGGAGTTGTTCCAAATCTCGCGACCGAGGGTTTGCTGGGAACAGATGTTTTAGAGGCACACCCTATTAATGTGATGAGATCCCAAATGCGTGGGAGGGATGGTCCGTCTTGTGATGAAGGTCCCGAGGTTGAAATACGCATTGATGACATTGGTACGTGTGTTGCCGTAATCAAATTACTATTGATCGATGAGTATATGTCCAATGTATGGGACAAGGTACTGCCATTAAGAGAAGCAGCAGAAGACCATAAAGAGGCCTTCTATTGGGACAATAGTATATTGCAGAAAAAGTGGACTAATCGTAGGTCTAAATCGGGTCATCATATTGTGTTACCTACAGAATACAGACAAAACATGGTCAAATTAGGACACATGTATCTGTTGGCAGATCCTGACGGGATCTGGAAATCTATGGATCGGATATTGTGTAGTGTAGGTACCGGTATGACTGACCTAGGTAATGATTTGAAATGTCATGTGTTAAGAGACATGAGCGGGATTCTGTGTGCTAGTGGAAGCACAGTGTTGTTGTTCAGGGAACAGTCAAATGACCATTGTGAAAGGTTAAAAGAAACCGTTATAGTTATGTGGAAAAAGCTATCTACAGAAAATAGTTTGATTCAGTTGTTTAAAGGAAACAGCGACTTCTAGAGTTTGTTTTAAGCTATGGTGGACATCTAGTGCACTAACTTAAATGTTTGAATTAAAGATAAATGTTTTCTATAATTTGGTTATTCCATTAAGAGGAATTGTGTAAATCTAGAATTCTAGTGACAGTTAAAGTTTTAGAATGATTTCCATTAAGAGGAAGGCAGTGCACAACGCGTTTATTATATAGAGACAGTTCAGTAATTCAGTTAGTTTTCATATTCTTTGTTAGGATACTCTCCACACAATATTTTTGTTTTCATTTTAATTTGTTGTAAAAAAAAAAACATTCTTCAGAATATATTTTTATCTTAAGAAGGGAGATGTTAAGAAGTGCATATTTACTTAAATTTAGGTCAGTTTAACTGTTCTGTTAAAAGTCATTAATTTTACTTGACAATCTTTAGCTGCTGATGGTAATTAACTCTGGCATTCTGTTAAGATAACGGCCAAGGCCTAGACTTGAACTTTGATAATTAATTTTATTACTTGTCTGCCCCATTCATGACATTTAGAATTTTAGTATTATTTTAGTCTAAGGTTTGTGCTTGGAGAGTAAACACTTGTTTGTAATTTGGATTTAATTGTAAAAGTTAGTTAAGATACAAGTTATACTTAATTTTAGTTATTATCAACTCGGCCTTAAATCCACTTCATAACAAAGGTCTTTTGCGGAGAGAATATCCTTCTTCAGATTGGGTGCCTTCGGTAAGTTTATTATTCCCAATTAGAGAAATTTTTTTGACTTTGGTGTTTTCAGAGTGTCTAATTGTTCTATTTCTCAACACAGAAACATTGTTTTCCTCTTTTTTAGCACTTTTTAGTTTATTATATGGAATATGTCCCTTTTGAAATGCTAATTTGTTTCCTTTTTTGAATTTTCCAACAGCCATAATAACATGTGTATTACTTTTAGACAATAAATTTTTATTTTGTTGCACAACATATACTACTAATTAAGTGACCAATAGGACAGTAAGTGTTATAATTAGAAATTTTTCATCTGGGAACCATGATTCAGACTCTTTGTTTTTATTTGATGATAAATATCTATCTGCACCTGGTGTACATATATATGCTATGTTTATCTTTTTCTGGTATGTTGCATTTAACAACCACTGGAACTGATGAAAGGTAGACAAAGCATGCCATTTTGTGCAATTTTATTCTGATTTTTACTTTCAAGAAGAAATTTTGCTATTAGATATAGGGAAAAAATCATAATTTTGAGGATTTTTTGGCAAAGATAGTAAATTGGCTATTACAGGTACTTAACATGTCCAAGACATATTCTCGAATACATGTATATAAAGCAGACACACATATTATCTGAAAAATATATTTATTAATTTTTATCAACAGAGGTGTAACAAGTAGTAAGCATGAACTTTTGCAATTAAAAAAAAAAATGGCAAAAAATACACAGTTCCGCAAACTTTGGATTACTCCCCTTAGAGTGCATTTTCTAACCTAAAACAACAGACAAATAAAATAAAAGTACATGATTTTTATTACATATATATCTTTACATAAGAAAATATACAAAGTAAAGGATTCGCACAAAGTAAGCGCTTGTATAGCAAAAAATCACAATATTTGAACATAAGTTCTTTTCTTTAAAGATTTCCATATTTACATACATTTTAAAGTTGCTGAAACTGTTCAATACCCAATATGGAAGATTTTTGGCAAAAGCAAAGTTTAAAATTGCATTACAAAACAGATTTTTCTCCAAATAATAAGGGGTGTATACTCTGGAAAGGGGCAAAATATGCATCTGGCTATGGGTATAGTGATGTAAAGTGGCCAAATGGTGAAACTTCAAGAGAAAGAGCCCATAGATTGGCTTATATGGTTCATTTTAAAATGACAAAGGATGAAATTCCACAATATAATGGTCCTGAAGGTCTTGAGTGCAGTCATTTGTGTGGAAATAAACTGTGCATTAATGCCGCACATCTAGTTTTTGAAAGACATGAAATTAACCAAGACCGGATACATTGCCAAAATCAAGGAATGTGCTCAAAGTCACATCATCCACTTTGCATACTGTAATTATACATTGGTTTTAACCTTTTGCTTTTGTGTTTTGTCCGCTTTACTGTAGGCATGGTCTTCATTTCGAAGGACGGATCTAGTCGGCAGAAGCATGTTTTTTTGGTAAGCAATCTCTTCTTGGTGTCGTTCGTACAAGTCGTATAGTATTGCCCTCTTTTCAGCTCTGGACTTGCATGCAGCAATACTTTTTTTGTAATCTTTTAACATATTTGTAGTTTTTTGTAACTGTTCAATAGCCTTGTGAACTTTACTTTCAGGCATTATGGCACAGTTTAGTTGATTACAAAGTTCAAAGATGGAGTGTGCTGCACCATAATTTACAGAGTGTGCTGCAGAGTGAGCCCGGCCTGAAACATTTCTTGAAAAGGTAACATTTTTGGGTACGGATGTACGTATTGCCCTGTTAAATGCCTCAACTTTCTGGGTATTTGAATTTACTTTGGTTTTTTCGAGCATTGCCGGGCTTAATCTGTAGTTTATGCACTTCCGTAATATTTCTGAAGTTTTCTTTGTTTGTTTCAATCCAAAGCTCTTTCCCAATATTACATTGTTCTTTAGCCAGTTATTTTTTCTTAAGCCTTTGCACAAGAATGAATGTCGTGCACATTTCAAGTGCCAGTCTTGGTAGCAGTCCACAATGGCATCTGCAGCGTAAGATAATTTATTGCGGATCAAATTAAAGTCATTTGGATATTTTTTGAACGCCTCGCAAACTTCAGCATGGCAGCGCTCTGACAAGTCAATGGCTAGATTGTTTTGCATTTTGGTCCTTATTTTTGCAGTTCTCCCCTTTAACATGGACGGTAGGTCTTTATTTTTCTTGATGAACTGTCTGTGATTTTTCGATACATGTCGTGTATCGAGTTGGTGCGTTGGCTTTGTGGTGGTTACTCCCTCTTCATGTAACTCAGTCGCAGCTTGGTATGCTCCACTGTCTGGGTCTGTTGTAATGTAGCCAACTTCTACATCATTTACCTCTTTTATTTCAGAAAGAGCCTCTTTAGCCCAAGATTTCTCATCTCCAATGCTCTTCTGAAAGGGAATGGTGGCTGTACATTCTTTTCCTAGGCACTGGTGGTCTTCGCATGATTTTAGATGCATTCCTTTTGAGCATAGTTTGTTATGCACCACTAACCCAATGATGTCATGTTGGGGTGTGACATTTTCAGCTACACTGTAAATTACTTGAGTTGCGGGTTGAAAAGGTGTTTTCCCAACCCCGGAGTACAAGTTGTTGTTGTACAAACCATCACATTGCACGTCTATTACATTCGAATTACTTTTTCCACTCTGTTGTTGTTTGACTTTTAAATTTTCTCTCCTGTTCTTCATATCAGCTTTACTTATTCTTTCTATTTCAGGCAGTACTTTGTTTGCAGTGTTTTGAAGACCACGGGCTGATGGAGGTGGAAGATTCGTACTGAGACACAGACGTCGGTATCCAGCGGCAGCGATTGGTGTTTTGCTCAGACCTATTGCCAGTCCAACATTGACTTTAGCTGGCTTTCTCCCCTTTCTTGCGGTAACAATCTCTTCATAAAGGGTAAACAATTTTGATCTGTAGTTACAGTGCGTGCAAATCATTTGTTCTCTGCAACCTAGCCCTCTAATTTGTTCACGCTGCATGTCCCAATGGAGAAATCCTGAGCATATTGGGGATACTTGTCTATGCTCTTGGAAAGCTGTGTTCCACATCTTTGCATTGGCATGAACTTGAACATAACGGTTTGACTGACTTTCAACCTTCCAGGTGGCACTTGTTCTTTTTTCACTAGTGTCCCTGAAAGCAATAGTTAGTTTTCTGTTCAGTATCAACACATGTAAATGCATAGTTATGGATTTCTTTATCAGAAAAATATGAATTATCTCCCTTCATTTTTCACTTTTTGACATCTTTCTTTTGTACCCTTTTTAATGTGTATACATGTTTTTTTTTGTTCTAAGATGTAATTCAATATTGTTTTTGTACTTTTAATGCATATTGGATGTTTTTACTGACTGCCACTACTTGTATAGGGAAAAAATATGTAAACAGTAATTTTGCACTATTTTTTAAAAAAATTAGGTGAAAAAGGGAATAGAGATAGGAAAATCTTACTTAAAAATAACTTTTTGTAATAATTTTAAGCAATTTACAGGTTTTTTATGCTATACTGATGCTTACAGTTTCTCTTTTTTAGGTTCCGGTCCAGATTTTTGAAGATCAACTAGTAAAGGTCTTTTGCGGAGAGAATATCCTTCTTCAGATTGGGTGCCTTCGGTAAGTTTATTATTCCCAATTAGAGAAATTTTTTTGACTTTGGTGTTTTCAGAGTGTCTAATTGTTCTATTTCTCAACACAGAAACATTGTTTTCCTCTTTTTTAGCACTTTTTAGTTTATTATATGGAATATGTCCCTTTTGAAATGCTAATTTGTTTCCTTTTTTGAATTTTCCAACAGCCATAATAACATGTGTATTACTTTTAGACAATAAATTTTTATTTTGTTGCACAACATATACTACTAATTAAGTGACCAATAGGACAGTAAGTGTTATAATTAGAAATTTTTCATCTGGGAACCATGATTCAGACTCTGTTTTTATTTGATGATAAATATCTATCTGCACCTGGTGTACATATATATGCTATGTTTATCTTTTTCTGGTATGTTGCATTTAACAACCACTGGAACTGATGAAAGGTAAACAAAGCATGCCATTTTGTGCAATTTTATTCTGATTTTTACTTTCAAGAAGAAATTTTGCTATTAGATATAGGGAAAAAATCATAATTTTGAGGATTTTTTGACAAAGATAGTAAATTGGCTATTACAGGTACTTAACATGTCCAAGACATATTCTCGAATACATGTATATAAAGCAGACACACATATTATCTGAAAAATATATTTATTAATTTTTATCAACAGAGGTGTAACAAGTAGTAAGCATGAACTTTTGCAATTAAAAAAAAAAATGGCAAAAAATACACAGTTCCGCAAACTTTGGATTACTCCCCTTAGAGTGCATTTTCTAACCTAAAACAACAGACAAATAAAATAAAAGTACATGATTTTTATTACATATATATCTTTACATAAGAAAATATACAAAGTAAAGGATTTGCACAAAGTAAGCGCTTGTATAGGTTAAAAGGAAGTAAATAGAGACCGGTGCCGCCACCTGGATTTTACACCCTACATTATATTCAGAAGTAAATATGAATGTATTTTTTTAATATAAGAGATAAAGGATCAGTTGAAGTTGGAAAAAAAACTTAGATATATATATGAATTTTTGAAAAGCATAAAAGATCTGAAGATCCCTGATAAATATTTATAAAAGTATTTTCTTTCAGTGCAGTGAACGTCCCAAATCTTGACTTTAAAACAGCTGCCGGATGTTTGGTGGTTCCCAAGATGCTGATTTTCGGAGCATTTTTGCTGCGGTACCATATGGATTTCTTGTGCTCATTTGCACCCAGAGATATGAAACTTTCAAGGAAAAAAAACGGAATGGTTCAAATATTATTTATAACCAGGTGAGAGACAAAAATGTTAACATTTCGGGCAATGGGCTGATTTAGTTCATTTTAACCTATAGCAAAAAATCACAATATTTGAACATAAGTTCTTTTCTTTAAAGATTTCCATATTTACATACATTTTAAAGTTGCTGAAACTGTTCAATACCCAATATGGAAGATTTTTGGCAAAAGCAAAGTTTAAAATTGCATTACAAAACAGATTTTTCTCCAAATAATAAGGGGTGTATACTCTGGAAAGGGGCAAAATATGCATCTGGCTATGGGTATAGTGATGTAAAGTGGCCAAATGGTGAAACTTCAAGAGAAAGAGCCCATAGATTGGCTTATATGGTTCATTTTAAAATGACAAAGGATGAAATTCCACAATATAATGGTCCTGAAGGTCTTGAGTGCAGTCATTTGTGTGGAAATAAACTGTGCATTAATGCCGCACATCTAGTTTTTGAAAGACATGAAATTAACCAAGACCGGATACATTGCCAAAATCAAGGAATGTGCTCAAAGTCACATCATCCACTTTGCATACTGTAATTATACATTGGTTTTAACCTTTTGCTTTTGTGTTTTGTCCGCTTTACTGTAGGCATGGTCTTCATTTCGAAGGACGGATCTAGTCGGCAGAAGCATGTTTTTTTGGTAAGCAATCTCTTCTTGGTGTCGTTCGTACAAGTCGTATAGTATTGCCCTCTTTTCAGCTCTGGACTTGCATGCAGCAATACTTTTTTTGTAATCTTTTAACATATTTGTAGTTTTTTGTAACTGTTCAATAG
This sequence comes from Arcuatula senhousia, assembly GCA_963971305.1. Lineage (NCBI taxonomy): Eukaryota > Metazoa > Mollusca > Bivalvia > Mytilida > Mytilidae > Arcuatula > Arcuatula senhousia. The sequence continues at coordinate 25,186 of CAXARO010001695.1, forward strand.
CCTTGTGAACTTTACTTTCAGGCATTATGGCACAGTTTAGTTGATTACAAAGTTCAAAGATGGAGTGTGCTGCACCATAATTTACAGAGTGTGCTGCAGAGTGAGCCCGGCCTGAAACATTTCTTGAAAAGGTAACATTTTTGGGTACGGATGTACGTATTGCCCTGTTAAATGCCTCAACTTTCTGGGTATTTGAATTTACTTTGGTTTTTTCGAGCATTGCCGGGCTTAATCTGTAGTTTATGCATTTCCGTAATATTTCTGAAGTTTTCTTTGTTTGTTTCAATCCAAAGCTCTTTCCCAATATTACATTGTTCTTTAGCCAGTTATTTTTTCTTAAGCCTTTGCACAAGAATGAATGTCGTGCACATTTCAAGTGCCAGTCTTGGTAGCAGTCCACAATGGCATCTGCAGCGTAAGATAATTTATTGCGGATCAAATTAAAGTCATTTGGATATTTTTTGAACGCCTCGCAAACTTCAGCATGGCAGCGCTCTGACAAGTCAATGGCTAGATTGTTTTGCATTTTGGTCCTTATTTTTGCAGTTCTCCCCTTTAACATGGACGGTAGGTCTTTATTTTTCTTGATGAACTGTCTGTGATTTTTCGATACATGTCGTGTATCGAGTTGGTGCGTTGGCTTTGTGGTGGTTACTCCCTCTTCATGTAACTCAGTCGCAGCTTGGTATGCTCCACTGTCTGGGTCTGTTGTAATGTAGCCAACTTCTACATCATTTACCTCTTTTATTTCAGAAAGAGCCTCTTTAGCCCAAGATTTCTCATCTCCAATGCTCTTCTGAAAGGGAATGGTGGCTGTACATTCTTTTCCTAGGCACTGGTGGTCTTCGCATGATTTTAGATGCATTCCTTTTGAGCATAGTTTGTTATGCACCACTAACCCAATGATGTCATGTTGCGGTGTGACATTTTCAGCTACACTGTAAATTACTTGAGTTGCGGGTTGAAAAGGTGTTTTCCCAACCCCGGAGTACAAGTTGTTGTTGTACAAACCATCACATTGCACGTCTATTACATTCGAATTACTTTTTCCACTCTGTTGTTGTTTGACTTTTAAATTTTCTCTCCTGTTCTTCATATCAGCTTTACTTATTCTTTCTATTTCAGGCAGTACTTTGTTTGCAGTGTTTTGAAGACCACGGGCTGATGGAGGTGGAAGATTCGTACTGAGACACAGACGTCGGTATCCAGCGGCAGCGATTGGTGTTTTGCTCAGACCTATTGCCAGTCCAACATTGACTTTAGCTGGCTTTCTCCCCTTTCTTGCGGTAACAATCTCTTCATAAAGGGTAAACAATTTTGATCTGTAGTTACAGTGCGTGCAAATCATTTGTTCTCTGCAACCTAGCCCTCTAATTTGTTCACGCTGCATGTCCCAATGGAGAAATCCTGAGCATATTGGGGATACTTGTCTATGCTCTTGGAAAGCTGTGTTCCACATCTTTGCATTGGCATGAACTTGAACATAACGGTTTGACTGACTTTCAACCTTCCAGGTGGCACTTGTTCTTTTTTCACTAGTGTCCCTGAAAGCAATAGTTAGTTTTCTGTTCAGTATCAACACATGTAAATGCATAGTTATGGATTTCTTTATCAGAAAAATATGAATTATCTCCCTTCATTTTTCACTTTTTGACATCTTTCTTTTGTACCCTTTTTAATGTGTATACATGTTTTTTTTTGTTCTAAGATGTAATTCAATATTGTTTTTGTACTTTTAATGCATATTGGATGTTTTTACTGACTGCCACTACTTGTATAGGGAAAAAATATGTAAACAGTAATTTTGCACTATTTTTTAAAAAAATTAGGTGAAAAAGGGAATAGAGATAGGAAAATCTTACTTAAAAATAACTTTTTGTAATAATTTTAAGCAATTTACAGGTTTTTTATGCTATACTGATGCTTACAGTTTCTCTTTTTTAGGTTCCGGTCCAGATTTTTGAAGATCAACTAGTAAAGGTCTTTTGCGGAGAGAATATCCTTCTTCAGATTGGGTGCCTTCGGTAAGTTTATTATTCCCAATTAGAGAAATTTTTTTGACTTTGGTGTTTTCAGAGTGTCTAATTGTTCTATTTCTCAACACAGAAACATTGTTTTCCTCTTTTTTAGCACTTTTTAGTTTATTATATGGAATATGTCCCTTTTGAAATGCTAATTTGTTTCCTTTTTTGAATTTTCCAACAGCCATAATAACATGTGTATTACTTTTAGACAATAAATTTTTATTTTGTTGCACAACATATACTACTAATTAAGTGACCAATAGGACAGTAAGTGTTATAATTAGAAATTTTTCATCTGGGAACCATGATTCAGACTCTTTGTTTTTATTTGATGATAAATATCTATCTGCACCTGGTGTACATATATATGCTATGTTTATCTTTTTCTGGTATGTTGCATTTAACAACCACTGGAACTGATGAAAGGTAAACAAAGCATGCCATTTTGTGCAATTTTATTCTGATTTTTACTTTCAAGAAGAAATTTTGCTATTAGATATAGGGAAAAAATCATAATTTTGAGGATTTTTTGGCAAAGATAGTAAATTGGCTATTACAGGTACTTAACATGTCCAAGACATATTCTCGAATACATGTATATAAAGCAGACACACATATTATCTGAAAAATATATTTATTAATTTTTATCAACAGAGGTGTAACAAGTAGTAAGCATGAACTTTTGCAATTAAAAAAAAAAATGGCAAAAAATACACAGTTCCGCAAACTTTGGATTACTCCCCTTAGAGTGCATTTTCTAACCTAAATCAACAGACAAATAAAATAAAAGTACATGATTTTTATTACATATATATCTTTACATAAGAAAATATACAAAGTAAAGGATTCGCACAAAGTAAGCGCTTGTATAGCAAAAAATCACAATATTTGAACATAAGTTCTTTTCTTTAAAGATTTCCATATTTACATACATTTTAAAGTTGCTGAAACTGTTCAATACCCAATATGGAAGATTTTTGGCAAAAGCAAAGTTTAAAATTGCATTACAAAACAGATTTTTCTCCAAATAATAAGGGGTGTATACTCTGGAAAGGGGCAAAATATGCATCTGGCTATGGGTATAGTGATGTAAAGTGGCCAAATGGTGAAACTTCAAGAGAAAGAGCCCATAGATTGGCTTATATGGTTCATTTTAAAATGACAAAGGATGAAATTCCACAATATAATGGTCCTGAAGGTCTTGAGTGCAGTCATTTGTGTGGAAATAAACTGTGCATTAATGCCGCACATCTAGTTTTTGAAAGACATGAAATTAACCAAGACCGGATACATTGCCAAAATCAAGGAATGTGCTCAAAGTCACATCATCCACTTTGCATACTGTAATTATACATTGGTTTTAACCTTTTGCTTTTGTGTTTTGTCCGCTTTACTGTAGGCATGGTCTTCATTTCGAAGGACGGATCTAGTCGGCAGAAGCATGTTTTTTTGGTAAGCAATCTCTTCTTGGTGTCGTTCGTACAAGTCGTATAGTATTGCCCTCTTTTCAGCTCTGGACTTGCATGCAGCAATACTTTTTTTGTAATCTTTTAACATATTTGTAGTTTTTTGTAACTGTTCAATAGCCTTGTGAACTTTACTTTCAGGCATTATGGCACAGTTTAGTTGATTACAAAGTTCAAAGATGGAGTGTGCTGCACCATAATTTACAGAGTGTGCTGCAGAGTGAGCCCGGCCTGAAACATTTCTTGAAAAGGTAACATTTTTGGGTACGGATGTACGTATTGCCCTGTTAAATGCCTCAACTTTCTGGGTATTTGAATTTACTTTAATGGCATCTGCAGCGTAAGATAATTTATTGCGGATCAAATTAAAGTCATTTGGATATTTTTTGAACGCCTCGCAAACTTCAGCATGGCAGCGCTCTGACAAGTCAATGGCTAGATTGTTTTGCATTTTGGTCCTTATTTTTGCAGTTCTCCCCTTTAACATGGACGGTAGGTCTTTATTTTTCTTGATGAACTGTCTGTGATTTTTCGATACATGTCGTGTATCGAGTTGGTGCGTTGGCTTTGTGGTGGTTACTCCCTCTTCATGTAACTCAGTCGCAGCTTGGTATGCTCCACTGTCTGGGTCTGTTGTAATGTAGCCAACTTCTACATCATTTACCTCTTTTATTTCAGAAAGAGCCTCTTTAGCCCAAGATTTCTCATCTCCAATGCTCTTCTGAAAGGGAATGGTGGCTGTATATTCTTTTCCTAGGCACTGGTGGTCTTCGCATGATTTTAGATGCATTCCTTTTGAGCATAGTTTGTTATGCACCACTAACCCAATGGTGTCATGTTGCGGTGTGACATTTTCAGCTACACTGTAAATTACTTGAGTTGCGGGTTGAAAAGGTGTTTTCCCAACCCCGGAGTACAAGTTGTTGTTGTACAAACCATCACATTGCACGTCTATTACATTCGAATTACTTTTTCCACTCTGTTGTTGTTTGACTTTTAAATTTTCTCTCCTGTTCTTCATATCAGCTTTACTTATTCTTTCTATTTCAGGCAGTACTTTGTTTGCAGTGTTTTGAAGACCACGGGCTGATGGAGGTGGAAGATTCGTACTGAGACACAGACGTCGGTATCCAGCGGCAGCGATTGGTGTTTTGCTCAGACCTATTGCCAGTCCAACATTGACTTTAGCTGGCTTTCTCCCCTTTCTTGCGGTAACAATCTCTTCATAAAGGGTAAACAATTTTGATCTGTAGTTACAGTGCGTGCAAATCATTTGTTCTCTGCAACCTAGCCCTCTAATTTGTTCACGCTGCATGTCCCAATGGAGAAATCCTGAGCATATTGGGGATACTTGTCTATGCTCTTGGAAAGCTGTGTTCCACATCTTTGCATTGGCATGAACTTGAACATAACGGTTTGACTGACTTTCAACCTTCCAGGTGGCACTTGTTCTTTTTTCACTAGTGTCCCTGAAAGCAATAGTTAGTTTTCTGTTCAGTATCAACAGTTATGGATTTCTTTATCAGAAAAATATGAATTATCTCCCTTCATTTTTCACTTTTTGACATCTTTCTTTTGTACCCTTTTTAATGTGTATACATGTTTTTTTTTGTTCTAAGATGTAATTCAATATTGTTTTTGTACTTTTAATGCATATTGGATGTTTTTACTGACTGCCACTACTTGTATAGGGAAAAAATATGTAAACAGTAATTTTGCACTATTTTTTAAAAAAATTAGGTGAAAAAGGGAATAGAGATAGGAAAATCTTACTTAAAAATAACTTTTTGTAATAATTTTAAGCAATTTACAGGTTTTTTATGCTATACTGATGCTTACAGTTTCTCTTTTTTAGGTTCCGGTCCAGATTTTTGAAGATCAACTAGTAAAGGTCTTTTGCGGAGAGAATATCCTTCTTCAGATTGGGTGCCTTCGGTAAGTTTATTATTCCCAATTAGAGAAATTTTTTTGACTTTGGTGTTTTCAGAGTGTCTAATTGTTCTATTTCTCAACACAGAAACATTGTTTTCCTCTTTTTTAGCACTTTTTAGTTTATTATATGGAATATGTCCCTTTTGAAATGCTAATTTGTTTCCTTTTTTGAATTTTCCAACAGCCATAATAACATGTGTATTACTTTTAGACAATAAATTTTTATTTTGTTGCACAACATATACTACTAATTAAGTGACCAATAAGACAGTAAGTGTTATAATTAGAAATTTTTCATCTGGGAACCATGATTCAGACTCTTTGTTTTTATTTGATGATAAATATCTATCTGCACCTGGTGTACATATATATGCTATGTTTATCTTTTTCTGGTATGTTGCATTTAACAACCACTGGAACTGATGAAAGGTAAACAAAGCATGCCATTTTGTGCAATTTTATTCTGATTTTTACTTTCAAGAAGAAATTTTGCTATTAGATATAGGGAAAAAATCATAATTTTGAGGATTTTTTGGCAAAGATAGTAAATTGGCTATTACAGGTACTTAACATGTCCAAGACATATTCTCGAATACATGTATATAAAGCAGACACACATATTATCTGAAAAATATATTTATTAATTTTTATCAACAGAGGTGTAACAAGTAGTAAGCATGAACTTTTGCAATTAAAAAAAAAAATGGCAAAAAATACACAGTTCCGCAAACTTTGGATTACTCCCCTTAGAGTGCATTTTCTAACCTAAAACAACAGACAAATAAAATAAAAGTACATGATTTTTATTACATATATATCTTTACATAAGAAAATATACAAAGTAAAGGATTCGCACAAAGTAAGCGCTTGTATAGGTTAAAAGGAAGTAAATAGAGACCGGTGCCGCCACCTGGATTTTACACCCTACATTATATTCAGAAGTAAATATGAATGTATTTTTTTAATATAAGAGATAAAGGATCAGTTGAAGTTGGAAAAAAAACTTAGATATATATATGAATTTTTGAAAAGCATAAAAGATCTGAAGATCCCTGATAAATATTTATAAAAGTATTTTCTTTCAGTGCAGTGAACGTCCCAAATCTTGACTTTAAAACAGCTGCCGGATGTTTGGTGGTTCCCAAGATGCTGATTTTCGGAGCATTTTTGCTGCGGTACCATATGGATTTCTTGTGCTCATTTGCACCCAGAGATATGAAACTTTCAAGGAAAAAAAACGGAATGGTTCAAATATTATTTATAACCAGGTGAGAGACAAAAATGTTAACATTTCGGGCAATGGGCTGATTTAGTTCATTTTAACCCAGTCCTTTTTTTCATGACGCGAGGGTAAACTGACAAAGGGGAAGGAAACGGTCTAATATCATTTCATTAGGGTTCTCTCGCGGATCAATAATGTAGGAGACGAAAAATCTAGAGAAGTGTTCAAAGTCCAAACAGGAGTTAGAAACGGTGATAGTTGAAGTTATCCAATTTCACAAGTGATGAAGAAAATAACTATAAAAATATAGAAAACAACTGGTACACAAAATGTGTGACAGAACATCCAACGTTCATTGTGTGGCAGTGTGAATGAAGTGAACAAAAATGAGTTCCATCAATATTTTGACCATGAAGGGCTGGTCATATTCAAAATCCTTGTTAAATCCTTCTTTACATCATATTGTGGCGGTTGAGCCTACTTTGTCAAAGACAATTACGTCCCTTTAGTGTGAATATGGACTGTTTATTTTAATTTTATAATGTATTTGTAACTAATTTATTATTTTGTGTTGCATTTGAAATACTTTTGTGTAATGATTTTCATTACATTTTGGTAAAGTTTTCATTAGTGGCACAATTTCGGTGCAAAATTTATATGGCATGCATTTTGTGTCCGGACACACGGACACAAAATTAATTTTTGATCGATTCTGTGTTTTGAACATATCGTATGACCGTGTAAGAAGGATGTAATAATCATATTACAATTCAGATTATTTATTGGGCTGATCAGTTACAAAAGTTGATGAAAATAATCTAATATCAACACAGTATTCACTTCTCGCGATGCCCCATTTCACGCATGCGCAATGCATTGAAGTGTGCCAATCGGCATGGTTGAAAAAAATGATCATCAAATTAAAATCAAATAATGCTGGATTAGATTACATAATATGTAAAAAAGCAGGAAGGGAAATAGTAATCTAGAAATGTGCAGATACGCTTTTAATAGACTTTTAACATTCATTTGGAACTGAGAAAATTAAAAATTATCTCAGTTTGGAACTGCTAATTAAGAATTGTCAAGTTCCATCACAAATTTGTGTCGAATTTAATTAATTATTTCCAATAATATACATTTATAAGAATAAAGTATTTTGTTTTCATATTTACTACACAGACGAAATTCATGAACTGTAAATAATGCATGTTCACGTTGCGGAGATGCCGCTCTGTGAATACAATTTTACCGCTCGACAAACTGATATATATTCGTTTTTGTAGTGCATTTTACAAATAAATATTCAGTGGTTCAAAAGATCGAAAATTTGGTTGATTTAAAATTTTCAACAAAAATCAACTTGGTCCAGAAACAATTTTGTAGAAAATTTATATTTTTAGCAATCTTTTAAAACTTTAATATGGTAAATATGAATAATTTTTTCTTCCTAGAACCGTTAACAGAACCAATTTATCTTATCAAATAAAAAAGTTCCAAGGATTTAAAATTTGAGGAAATTATCCTATCAACCAATTTGACACTTAATGAGATGCAAATTAGTGAATATGACATCACTAATGAGCTAGGCGAACACTCCTATATATCGACCATAAGAGCTGTACTCTGAGACAATAATTACATTAATTTTTCGTTATGATTTTCTCAGCTGTACTGGAGATTTTCTTTTATCGCTGTTCAAAGATTTTTTTTAAATTAGACATCTATGACACCCTTTTACATCGTTTTAAATGCATTCCACCCGGGGGGGGGGGGGGGGGGGGGGCACTTCCATTATAAGATGAGATAGGGATGAGCCGCTGGAATAGGTACCTTTTTCACGCTTCTTAATATATGAAAAGGACGTGAAATTGAGATGAAAATATCTGATAAGGTCTTAAGGATACTAATTTTGATAGGATTATATGATAAGGTCACAATATTGAACCAAATCGGATGCCAATTAGCTTTTTACATCTTTAAGTTATAAGGTTACAAACCACATGAAATTTATTCCTTAAGCTCAGTGTGTGTTCTGTTTGAATCCGCAAATCCTATTATTTATAGGGTATATTATATTGTACAAATATATATGATAAGGTATGATTTTCTGCAAAAAATATGTGATAAGGTATACTTTTTCAATTATCCTTATATATGATAAGGGTGGGGGTCATTGGGTGCCAGCGGCTCACCTCTACCACAAAATATATGGAGTGACCCCCCGGGGCATTCCAATTTAATTTTAGGAAGAAATATGATAAGTGCGGGGAATCATGCACTCGCTGGTGGGTAACTCGAATAATTCAGCGCCCTCTATTGGTCTTATCATCCTTACTATCGATATAGACTGAGAAAATGAAAACACGTTTAATTTTCTCAGATATAGACTGGGTGGTAGGGAGGTTCCAACAAACAGGGTTTTTTTCATATTTTTTGTCTATGTGGGGTGTAATTGTTGATTGTTTTTCATTGAGTCTGTAAAATTCAGTCTCTGAAGGGAATATAATAAGCAATGATAATCCTAAACATAGTGAGCCGGTTCCAATGGAAAAGATATTTATAATATCCGGAACATACTACATGCAGTCGACGGCATGCATGTCCATTTATACCTGACATGAAATTGACAGGCGGGGAATTTATACATACGTATGAAATGATATTTATCATTTGACTTCGAATTGCTTGGGAATTTGAAATGAATTTGAACAGCTGAACTAGGTTTTGGTTGTAACAGCACAGTAATTGTACACTGTATGAAAAAAAAATTCTTTTAGAGAGTGTACATTGAGGCCGCACGGATTATTACTGGGCTTAGAGTGAACTCATCCAGGACTAAGTTATACGAAGAACTGGGTTGGGAACCACTCTATAAAAGACTTGAAAAACACAAACTTATTTTATTATATAAAATAACACATGGTATTGCACCGCAGTATCTTGGAGAATTGATTTATCCTCTCTCAGAGACTATTCATGAATATAACTTACGACATGTGGTTTCTGAGAATAATTTCCGTCTACCATTTTGCAATACCGTCTCGTATAGTAATAGCTTTGTTCCAAGTACACTAAGACTGGAATAGTCTACCAGAATCCACTAAACCGTTAGTTCCTCCGTTGGAATATTCCGAAGGAGACTTGATACAAATGTTGACCCTCCTCTTGGCTTTTTCAACGAGGGAAACAGAAGGGAAAATATAATTCTCTGTCAAATACGTAATGATGCCAGCAATCTGAACAGTCACTTACTGGGTCATTTCCTTTCAGATAATCCCGCCTGTCCGAACTGTGGACATGATATAGAAGATGTTGATCATTTCTTCTTGTATTGTCCTAATTACACAGTAATAAGACGATATTTGAGAGAAACTTTTGTTTTTTATGGAATTGACTTTAATATCAATAATATATTATTTGGTAGTAGGACATGTTCCTATATTTAAAACATGGAACTTGTCCAAGCTGTCCAAATCTTCATAAAAGAAAGTAAACGATTTGATTGAGTGTCGAAACTCCGAAAACATTTAAGTGCAAAAAACTAAAACCAATATATACTAGTAATCGTTTTAGCATCTATGCCTCTTTTTTGCCTATTGAGTGTATACATAAAAGAAAGTGCTTCAATTATTTGTTATCTAATCTTTATATATGTTTTTTTTTTCGTTATTGATCCCAAATATGCATATGTGCTTGCTGTACCCATCTCAAGCAAGTCAAAGAATTTTATAATTATAATAATGATAATTGATAGTAGCATGTAGTGTTTACAGTTTGCTTCTTCTTTTTTTTGCTTAAAATTACTTGTGCTATCATTTTGGAACTTGTATATAGTCATTTCAACTATATATTTTAAATCTTTGACTTGCTCTAATATATATACTGATATATTTATAATTTGTATGACTATTTTGTGTTCATTTAATGTTACCACCTAAGGAGAGGAAATATACAGGCTTAGTCCTGCTTTCCAATCCTTTTCATGTTATTTTCATGAATAAAATATGTTCAAATCAAATCAAACATAATAGCACCACATTCACAGCAACAATACTGTCCAAGGAGGAAATAATTGACAATCAAAAATCTGTCATTTCCTCCTCCGGCCTTTCGGTTTGTGCCAATAATGATGACATCCCACTCCTGTATTGGATTTCCAAATTACATAAAAATCCATACAAGCAGCGCTTCATTGTGGGGTCATCCAAATGTACCATTAAACCTCTTTCGGTTCTGTTTACTTCAATACTGACGGCAATTAAATCTGGCCCCAAGAAATATTTCGAGTGCTGTTATTCTAGAAATTGTGTCAATCAAATGTGGACCGTAAAGAATTCGAAAAAACTGAAGGAAATTCTTAACCCTAAATCAGTTTCATCTTGTAACAGCATCAAAACTTTTGATTTTTCCACACTTTATACATCTCTTTCATATGAACAACTCAAATTATGATAAACACACCTGATTAAACACAGTTTTTTTTCCAAAAGAATGGAAAACGCTGGTACATTGTAGACAATATATTTTAGTGGAGCGGATAAACTTGATTTTTCACCAAAATATTTCACATCGCGATAAAAGCATGAATTAAATTTTGTACAAGCATGCTTCATTATATTATCGTTCAGAATTCATAGTTGGCCATCTTGATGGCCGCTGCGAAATTAGAATGGCGCCATTTCTTAATAATCTTTTGTGCATAACTACTTTTTCTTTTTACATTTCTTGTTTTTTTTTAGACATTTGACACCTATATGAGGACACACATAATAAATGTTAGGTTTATTAATTTATTTGTTAGTGCGCATGCGCAATAAGCTGTTTAAGGTATAAAAATCCCTACTTTTCAAACAGTGAGTTGCCTTTAATACTAAAATATGAGCAATCGATTTCGGACACTAAAGATGATATTACATCCTATTCAAGGTTTCCTTGTCATTATGCTACCATCAGAGACAATATAATCATGTGCAATGCTAATTTAAGGGTTGATGTTCTTTTTACATTAGGTTTATATGGTAATGACCGACTACTTTGATCCCAGTTCGCAAAAAAAAAATATTAGAACTCTCAATACAATAACAGCTTTTAATTCTAAACTCTTAAATTATTGGGGTATTCTGTAGATAGATACATGGATTTACACCAATTTCAAAGGTTGTGTTTTGTTGACGAAGTTCAAAATACATGCCAAGCAAAATTTGTTCAGTTTGATGGACGTGTTTTTCGGCAAACAATAGGGATTCGAATGGACAACAGCGACTTATTTAATTGTTTTTTTCTTGATATCATATATAAATACAGCGTTTTCCTGTTTCTAAGCCTCGTCCGTATAAAATTTTTATTTCGAGTCAATGTACTAGTATTGTATATGTAGTATAATGACTATAACTACTGTGTGTTTATTTTACTGTAGCTTAATTACATTCATGTTTTGCCTGTTTACTAGAAGTTTATTCACTTTTGTCTGGGATTTTTACGTTAAGTTTATTGTCTATTGGACATTAATCTAAATTCTTTTCTTTTTCACTTATTCTATCTTTGGTTTATTTGCTTAAATACATACAGGTAAATGTCGCTATTTTGACTATATGCTAATTGTACTAAACTCAAGCTAGC
>CAXARO010001696.1:0-71566 GCA_963971305.1 Arcuatula senhousia
CATTTTACGTGAGTGCAAATTACTCTGTAACAATAATATTGAAAATATCTTGAATACATGTGGTTATAGAAATATATGGATGTTGCAATCGAATTTTAATTGTAAATGGTTAAGCGAGACTATAAAGCAAAACTTAAAAGATATGTTTATTCAGAGGTGGTTTTCTGATATGGAGATATCTCCAAAAGGATTAAATTATAAACTATATAAAACGCTATTTCAGTTTGAACAATATTTGAATATACTGCCTGATAAAGATAGAATTACGTTCTGCAGATTCAGGACTGGGAATCATAAATTACCGATTGAGGTTGGGCGATGGCTAGCTATTAGCAGGCCGGAACGGGTGTGTAATATATGCCAATCTACAGGATATTGGCGACAAATTTCATTATCTATTTGATTGTTCGGCCTTATTAGATGATCGAAAATTATATCTCAATCGGTTTTATTGGCACGGACCAAACGTTCTGAAATTTCAAAATTTGTTCAACACATATAACAGACGGAAGCTTAAAAATATCTGCATGTTTATCAGGGCTATAAATTCAAAGGTTGTTCCTCCTGGTTGAGCCCAGCGTGTTCAAATACTTTTTATAATATTTTACTTGTTATTCTTATATCATTATATTGTTTTCTCCATCTTGTCATTCGCACTGTGTTAATTGCTTATGTATCATTTGTAAATAATATTCTTTGTACCACTGTTTGCACATGGTTTTAAAGAATAAAATTGTCTTGTCTTGTCTTGTCATGGGTTTAATGGCAAAATAGTAGCCATTCTCAACCTTTGAAAAAGACAGAGGAAACATTTTTCCAAACAAAACAATTGTCTTAAAACGGGATACTTTTATTAAAGGCATTGAAACCTACTTACTAACAATTAAAGTAGGTTACAAAAGACCTTGCTTTTCATTTCTTCTAAATATGAGGTGATCTTGCAAAATGATTTTAAATTTGTAAATATATGCACTTAATTGTAATTGGACACTCCTACTCTATCTACGTATTTTACATTAAGCATTTGAAGTTGTTCTGTAATAAATATAAGGTTACACATACAAAAAAACTTTTTCTACAAAGAGAATGTTGTCCACAGAATTAATAAGGTTTTTCTCGGTAACAGACAAAATAAATATTTATTGTATTTGTCAATGGCATATGGATCTGGTATTACACGCTGTTTACCTGATTGTCCTTGACAATTCAAATAACTCGTATAATATTATTTCATTCAAAACTGCGTTTTTAATTCTTTTGTTCGCTACCGAGAAATCGTACTTTTATTGGTTACCGAGAACTCATACTTTATAAAAACCACTCTTCTGTGTAGAGAATTATTTAATTTTAGGTTTGTCCCTCGATTAAGAAGAGGGTTAAATCTATATAAATCAATATGGCGAATAAAGTAACTTGGGTTTCAATTCTTAATCATATTCGCCTTTCGGCTCTTCTAAGTAATTACATAGCTTTACGGCTCTGTGAGCGCTGTAGAGTACAATGCATTATCTCCGTTCAAAGAAACAAACTATAGATACCTGTGCACCAATGACCTTGTACCGTGACCCGTATATAAACACCTGTCTCGTGCGCACTTGTCATTCTTTTTCTGGAGCGTTGTAGGGTACATTTGGCCTTTAAATTCTTTAATGTGAGTAACACGTGGCTTTCATTTTCACCTCACATTTTTCTAAATTTTTGCACTGAATAAATATGTTTGTTTTTCATCTTGTGAATATTAAAGCTAAATAGTTTTATTTTTCTGTCTTTTGCCCTACGTGGTTGACAGAATTTAATGCACCTTCTTGTCGATTTGCCCTTTGTGGTTGACGGATAAAATATTATTTACTTTTGACTGTCTATTGCCCTACGTGGCTGACAGATTTTCATGAAGTAGCATTACATTTTCCTTTAATTTGTTTATTTTATAGATCAGTTATGGCTTCTGATAATCATGTAAAAGATAATGCCGATGATATCCTTTTGGAAGGCAATGATTCCGACTGCGATAGTGTGGACGGAAATGTTTTAGTTTCTGATGAAGTTAAATGTTTCGAAGATGAGACAAATAAGTTAAGGAAAACTAGAGCTAACTCTAAAGGCTTAAACAATGCCGATAATAAAACACCTATGAAAGGTTTGAAAAGAAAAGCTGCTAAATCTAATTCTTCATCTAAGGTTACAAAAAAGCCTCGTACTTTTACAGACCTAGAAGTTTCTGAGCTTAGAAGCAAAATGGGCATAGATGCCATATCTAATTCTCTTACCAACATGGACAAAATGCTTCAAATCATTGTAAACAATCCTAGTGTTATTGCACATGTTGCAGCTCCAGTTGAGAAGCAACAAGTTGAAAATAGGCCTTTGGTGCCTTTGGAACCTACATTTGATAATGATATGGCTAATGATATTAACTTTGATTACTTAAATGATTCTCCTATGGCCTCAGAGTCGGTTGAAACTCAGTCAGATACTTACAATACGTCTTTCAATCCTTCCAATGGTTTTAATTCAGCTTTTCACAATGTCACAGAGGTTAATGTGAATTCTGGTTCTGATAATAGTGTACAAGCTAAGTCTTCTGATGTGCAAGAAATTTCTGCTGAGACACCTAATGTACAGAAAAATCCACAAGAGTCTCTTGATTCTAATGCTCAACAAGGTGGTAATAGTAATAAAGTGAAATTATGGCAAATTCCTCAGACACAAGCTGATGAAAAAACAGGGCCTTCTATTGACTCTGCGTTGGCCGATGCTGTAAATGCTGCTTTGACAGTTAGATCTAATGCTGAAAGTTTGAAAGCTATTAGGGATAAATATGTTAGGCCAAGCAATTGCGCCAATTTAGTTTGTCCTAAGGTAAATAAGGAGATATGGTTAGCTCTCCCTGAGCATGTCCAGAGTCTTGATAATAAATTTCAAGAAACTCAGAGATCGTTTGCTAAAGGTTTAGTGCCTATTGTTCATTTAGCAGAGAAATGTTGTAGGTCAGACGTGCCTCTAGATATATCAGAAACTAGAACTTTATTATCAGATTCTCTATGTTTGCTTGGAAACGCATTTTTAGGGGTGTCTCAGAGAAGAAAGTCCCTTATCAGACATAATCTGAATGACAAATTCAAACCCATCTGTAATTCAGATGTTCCAGTTGATAACTTTCTATTCAGTTCAGATTTTCAAAAGCACATGAAAGAACTTGGTGATTATACAAAAATCCCGATAGGCATTCCGAAGAAACCAGCTTATAAGCCTACCTATCAAAATTACACGCCTAAGGATTTAAACTCAAGAGGCCCTGCATAGGGCCCCAGGTATATACCTCAAGTGAGAGGCAGAGCAAGGGGCCACAGAGGTTACCCCAGGGGTTATCCCAGAGGGCAGCGCCCACCACCAAGAAACAACTACAGTCGTTAGATGTTACAAAGGTGAGAAAATTAGTTTTTCCAGAATGGAAAAAGTTGACGTCAGATCCATGGATTTTAGACACTGTTCGAAATGGTTATAAAATTGAGTTCAGTTTTTTCCCTGAACATTCTTATTCTATGAATGAAATTCATTTTTCTAAAGACAAAGCTGATATTGTTTCAGAAGAAGTTAATAAATTATTACTAAAAGGTGCTATAAAAAAGGTTCAACCCGTTGAAGGTCAATTTATTTCTAATATCTTTCTTGTTCCGAAGAAAGACAACCAGTCTTTTAGGCCGGTTATAAATCTAAAAAATTTAAATTTGTTTGTACAATATCAGCATTTTAAACAAGAAAATTTGTCTATTGCTCTGGATTTAATTAATAGAAATGATTTTTTGACATCCATTGATCTGACAGATGCTTATTTTAGCATATCTATTCATGAAGAGTTCAAGAAATTTTTGCGTTTTTCGTGGGAAGGAAAAATCTACGAATTTCAAGTTCTATGTTTTGGCTTAGCTTCCGCTCCAAGAGTTTTTACTAAAGTTCTAAAACCGGTTTATGCATATTTTAGAAAACTTGGAATTTGTTGTATTTATTATATAGATGACTCTCTATGCATAAATAAAGATTTTGAAGTGTGTGCCGAGAACGCAAAAATTATAACTCAGAAGTTAGACAGTCTCGGTTACAGAATAAATGAGAAAAAGTCAGTTCTTATTCCCACAAAACGCATCATTTTCTTTGGTCTTATTATTGACACAATTTTGTTTATGGTCTTTTTAACAGATGAGAAAATAGAAAAGATAATCTCACTAGGTAACATTTTGTTAAATAATCCATCAATCACTGTACGTTGTGTAGCATCTTTTATAGGTCTGATTGTACATGCGTTTAATGCAGTGACGCTTGGTCCTTTACATTATAGGTCATTGGAAAGAAATAAAATTTCTGCTTTGAGTGAAAATTGTGGTGATTTTGATTCACAAATGTCATTATCACTAAATGCTAAAACAGAAATTCTTTGGTGGGTACACAATTTGAAAGCAAAAAATGGTAAATTAATTCGTCATAATCCAATAGATTGTTGGATTGATACAGATGCATCCTTAGAAGGATGGGGTTGTAAATATGATATGCAATTAGTTGGTGGAAGATGGAATGATTCTGAGAAATTCATGCATATAAACTGTCTTGAAGTTTTGGCCATATTTTACTCCCTGAAGGCATTTTTTGCCAATAAAAAGTCACTGCATATAGGCATACATTCAGACAATACAACTGCAGTAGCATATATTAATGATATGGGTGGAATGGCATCAGAGCAGTTAGATAAATTAGCCATGGATATTTGGTTGTGGTGTGAAAAAAGAGATATCTTTATAACTGCACAATTTATTCCTGGGATTGAAAATTTTGAGGCTGATCATATGTCAAGGAATTTTACAGATTCTACGGAATGGCATTTAAAAAAGGACATTTTCCAAAGGATATGTTCTCATTTCTTTTTCCCGGACATAGATCTTTTTGCCTCACGTTTAAATACTCAGGTTTCAGATTTTGTTTCCTGGTCTTTTGATCCCCAGGCAAAATATACTGATGCATTTTCTTTTTCATGGGACAATCTCAAGCCTTATATTTTCCCCCCATTTAGTTTAATTGGGAGGATTATTCAGAAAATCATAGACGACAAAGTAGAAAAGGCTATATTAGTACTGCCATTTTGGCCCACACAGAATTGGTTCTCTTTACTTTTATCTACTTTAATTTCTTTGCCAGCTAGATTACCACGCCATCGGGACCTGGTTACCATGCCTCACACAGGACTGCCTCATCCATTGTTAAAAAGACTGAATCTGACCGTGTGTCTTATATCAGGACGGCCTTGGTGTGTAAAGGAATTTCAAGAGAAACAGCGGACGTTATCATTGCATCATGGCGACCTTCAACACAACGTCAATATGAATACGCGTGGAGGAAGTATGTATTTTGGTGCTCTGGGAGAGACATTAATCCCGTTTGTCCCGCTGAAAAGGAAATTTTAGAATACATTAATGAACTTAGGAAGACTGGAAGTTCTTACTCCGTCCTGAATACTGTCCGCTCTATGTTTACACAAACTCTGCCGTTTTTTGGCGTGGATGTAAATAAGTTTACTAATCTTGAACGTTTGTTAAAAGGATGTTATAATTTTAATCCGCCAAAAGCGCGGTACTCTTATATGTGGGATGTTAAACTGGTATTAGACTTTTTATTTTCGTTATATCCTTTGGAGGACTTATCTTTAAAGAACCTTACGTTAAAGTTGGTCATGTTGGTTGCATTGACTATTGCGGGACGTTCTCAAACTTTATCGGCTTTAGACTTACGTTATGCTAAATGCTTGGAGTCTAACAGTAAAGTAGTGTTTTCTATTCAACAGACTTTAAAAACATCAAGACCCGGCAAAGCTTTACCTAATGTCGTTTTAGTAAAATATGATAAACCTGAACTTTGCGTAGTTAAAACGCTATTACGTTATATTGAAGTTACCAGAAAGATTAGGAAATCTTCTTGTTTATTTGTTTCATATGTAACATTTGATAAAGTGACTACTTCAACTTTGGCGCGTTGGATTAAAACTGTGCTGTCAATGTCAGGAATTGACGTGGAAGTCTTTAAGGCGCATTCAGTCCGTAGTGCTGCATCGTCAGCGGCTTTTGCAGCAGGATGTTCGTTAAAAGACGTGTTGAAAACTGCAAACTGGTCGACTGCTAGAACTTTTTATAAGTACTATCATAAAGAAGTAGACACTGGAAGCGATTTTTCTTCTTCTGTATTGAATTATAAATGAGTTTTTTGTATGAATTAAAATTGTTTAGTTAATTTGGTTTTCATTTGAGTTGAAGTTTGTGTCAACTCTGTAAACAAGCTATGTAATTACTTAGAAGAGCCGAAAGGCGAATATGATTAAGAATGTTCCCTCATCCAAGCATACCAGAGGGTGTGAAGGATGAGGGTCATTCTTAGAATAGAGCCTGAGGCTCGAGAAGTAATTACATCCCACCCTGGAGATCGAACCCTCCCTATGCATGGGTATGAATGGCTGTTGACAACAAACGTAACTTTAAAAAATGACAAGTGCGCACGAGACAGGTGTTTATATACGGGTCACGGTACAAGGTCATTGGTGCACAGGTATCTATAGTTTGTTTCTTTGAACGGAGATAATGCATTGTACTCTACAGCGCTCACAGAGCCGTAAAGCTATGTAATTACTTCTCGAGCCTCAGGCTCTATTCTAAGAATGACCCTCATCCTTCACACCCTCTGGTATGCTTGGATGAGGGAACATTTTAATTCATATATTTAATTTTATTTTATACATCAATTATAAAATCTGTATTATGAACGATCATTTACTAAAGCAAATACTCATATAGTCTAAGTACGTATATATTGTATATATATTGTATATATGGTGAATAAAGTAATAAAGACAATTTTCTTGACACAAGGTCACTAGCCTATTATTTCTCTCGCTTATTGTGAAACTTTAACTATAATCTTTTCATTAAACGCATCGAACCCTTTTTTATTTTTAATAACATAAACGAACATATTTGACGTAAAAACTATGTTTTACATTTTTCTTTATATGAAATGGTCTTGCAAAATGATTTTTAGTTTGTCAAAATATGCAGTTTATTGTGACTTAAAACTGCATCCAAACCTACGTATTTTACATTTAGCATTCTCGTTGTTTCAAGATGTTCTGTAATAAAAATAATAAATATCGTACGGTATGTTTATCTGATTGTCCTTGGCAATGCCAAAAAGCGTATGATATTATCCCATTCAAAGCGATGTTTTTTTTATTCTTTTGTTTGTTACCGAGAACTCATATTCGTGGTTTCTTTGTAGATAATTATTTAATTTTAGGTTGTACCTAATATATAAACTTATTGCAAATTGGATGTGATTTTGAAATATCAAAATTGTTTAAAACACCATGTGTCTTTCCTTGTGCTGCACAGGGTTGATTTGGTCTGAATTTGACTTTCCTGTTCAAAGTTTTATGGTTCTGAGTACTTTTAGTTTAATACGTTTGTTTTTGACCTTCCAATGTTTTGATTCAAATGCTGCTGAGGAAAGGTTACTCCTTGAAATATGCATAT
The DNA here is from genome assembly GCA_963971305.1 of Arcuatula senhousia. Classification (NCBI taxonomy): domain Eukaryota; kingdom Metazoa; phylum Mollusca; class Bivalvia; order Mytilida; family Mytilidae; genus Arcuatula; species Arcuatula senhousia. Next base: position 7,566 of record CAXARO010001696.1, read on the forward strand.
ACAGCAAACCCAAATTTCTGTTTTTGTTTTACCAGTTTTGGTATTTGTATTTTGAAACCACTTAGTCGATAACCGCTGCTGGTGCCCAAAGGTCCCCGCGGGTAATCACAAACCTGGTCATCAGACTTGTCTGAAGAGAACTTAACAATACATTTTATTACTTTGTTATCATCAAAATTTCCTATTGTTAAATTGAAAATGTTATAAGCACTAGATTTCTTTTCTTGTACGCAATATAAAATATTAAAATATGTTAACTTGTTTTAAGACAAACAATAAGGATCCTCGCTAGTCTAGTTTTTGGAATATATGGGTTTTTTTTTCGGAATCCTATGGTTTTTACTCATTAAAAAGGTTAAATTTTTGACCCCAAAACCCCTAATTTCGTTTGAATTAAGTCATTAATAAATCATTAGGAATTGATTTACAAATTAAAGCTGTATATAATTCTATGTATTCTGCCATGGGTTTTAACAGATTCATAGAACCAATGCATAACCTATAAAACAGTTGAGAAAAACATTTCCCCCCAACCAAACATCAACGTCAATTGTGACGAGGTAATTAACCTATTATTTTTGTTTCGCTTTTTGTAAAGCTTTATCTGTTATCTTTTCATTTAAGGCATCGGGACCTATTTATTTTCGAAAACAAAAGCAAACATAATTAACGAAAATTAGACTTTTACTTTCTTTTTAATATGATATGATCTTGCAAAACGACTTTAAATCTTTTGTTTGTTACCGAGAACTCGTACTTTATTGAAAACAATCTTCTGTGTAGTGAATTTAATTTTAGATTTGTCACTCGATATTTTGTTATATTTTAGGAAGATGGTTAAATCTATATAATTCAATATAGCGAATAACTTAACTTGTACTTTAATTTCAATTCAATTATTTAATTTTATTTTATCGTATATATTCTTAGTTCGTCATAGCCTTATGTGTTTGGTCTAGATCCTTCAATAGTCCGGAATATATATACCTAATGTTATTACTTTTGATATAAAGGGTACTGTCATTATAAATGGTAAAAGCTATTACAAGACCCTAGGAAATGTGATTTCGAGATATTTAATTTTAAATATATTAATACGTATACTTGTTTTAAAATGAAAATGCAGAATACTTGCTAATCTAGTTTGGGCATATCTGTATTTTTTGCGGAATGATCTGGTTTTACTCATTCAACATTGTTCAAAAGGTAAATTAGTTTGCGCGCCAAATCCCTTTATTTCTTTTGAATTATGTCATTACCAAATCATACGGAATGGATTAACAATTAAAGTTGTATAGAATTCTATATATTCTGCCATAGGTTTAAACAGCTTTATAGTACCAATACTTGACCTATTAAAAGGAAGAAAAAAACTATGTTCCCCAACAACAAAAATACTGTCAAGTTTCTGGAAACGCTGTCAATAGCCTTTTATTTTTTGTCGTTTATTGTGAAGCTTTACCTATTCATTTTAGGCATCGAAATCTACTAGAAGCGAACATAATAAATGTTAATACTGTTTTACATTTTTCCTTTATATGAGATGATCTTGCACAATTGCAAAATGATTTTAAATTTGTCAAGACTTGCAGCTAATTGTAATTTGAAACACCGAACATACCTACGTATTTTACAAAAAGCACACGCAATCTTGATTTTTTTCAAGATACTCAGTATTACTTGTATGATTACATATATGTTACAGTAAATAAGCGTAATTAGGGATTTCGTGTAATCCCTGACAGACTTAGTAATTACAGATAATCCCTGAAAATGTCCAGGAATTTCATGTAATCTCTGATTTTTTTCATCAAAATTACACATATTCCCTGACTTGATTTTATATGAAAATTGTTATTAAAACAAAATAGTACAAACTCACACATTTCATTGGTATAAGGATAAATAAGGAAATTTATTATTTTCAATCTGGTTTAACTATTTTTGTGTATAATGAGTGAATAAAAGATTAGAGATGTAGAAAAAAAAGTTTTTTAACACATTAACTATGAACCATTGAAAGGATCACTTGGCTGCTTGAATTAACGCAAAAGGAGGACTCTGTCGACCATTGTTTTTAGCATGGAACAGCTTTTTAAAACAATATTTTTAATTAAATGAGATTAACAACATATTTTTCATGCCATGTTGGAAAGGGGGGGGGCATTCACTTATACTTGTGTTCGTCTGTCCAAACCACAGGCATTTGGGTACAGGATTTTATATTATTAATAACGTGCATATAAAAAGTCCTGGATCCAAACGCATATGGTCCATTTAAGGGACTATAACTTCTACAATTGTGCACCTGACAATTTCTATCCAATGGAGACTTTAATTTGCAGAGCTTATTAGGCTGTATGTTTGAATGATTAAGCAGACAAACATCAAATCTTCCATTTCAGCAATAGTTTGCATTCGTTAATTTTCTTTAAGATCACATGAAGCATTCAATATTAGCAAATATTTTGATCCATCTTTTCAAAAAATAATTCAGCAAATCCCCGTTGGCAAATTACATTATCCGCAAAAAAAAACCCAAAAAAATCTCTACCAACAGAGAATATGTGTGAGTGTGTCAATTTTTTTTAAAATTCAAATTCACTTATTCATATGGTTTTTTGTTCATTTGTTTTTTGCCAGGGTAAGGTTAAGCAAATTTAGGATAAGATTTTTAAAATGCCATCACCTTCTTCGAGACAATTCACAAGGTTTTTGTAATGCAATCACCTCTTCCAATAAAATCATATTTTCAAGACATTAGCATTATCATTGGTATACAAAGAAAAAAAGATTAATATTTTACATATTCATAAACATGTACACGAACAACAGTAACAGTATTTAAAACAAAAATTATTTTCGTAATAAGTGTCAATAAAATTATTTTGGTGTATTCTTATACGTCTTTTTAGAGACCGACCATTTTTGTCCTGGTGATGGCTGAAAGATCGCCAACAAGAACCAAAACAAACACCAACCAATCAATAAAAAAACTTGAAGGCGGCCTTGGTTTTTCCTAAAATAAATTAAAGCTGATTAGTGATAAAAAAAGATATTCTGGCATCTGAAGTTAAGAAAAAAATATTTTGAAGAAGGATATCTGCCATAAAGAATAATGCTTTTAATAAAAAAAAAAGTATTTTTGTCTCAATGCTTTTGTGCGTAAAAGAAATGTCTGACCAGAAAAAACAAGCCCCTCTTCTACAAGTTAAATTGTGGCTAATGCAAAGTTCTGTTTTAAATGTTGATTCATAAATTGTCATGTCTTTTCAAAAATGGCGTAATTTTAAATGAGAAAGAATTATTAGTGAGTTATATAGTCAGGGAATATGTGTCAAATCTTTCAGGGATTTCAGGTAATAACTGACTTTTTAGAGATTACATGAAATCCCTAAAATGGTCAGGAATCACCTGTAATCCCTGATTTTGTCAGTGATTACACGTAATTCCTAATTACACTTATTTACTGTAACATATACAAATCAAAAATTGAATTATTCTCTACAAAAAAGAATGTTCCACAAGTAAAGTTTTCTCGGTAACGGACAAAAGAAATAAAAACGCTATTTTTTACGGGATAATATCGTACGACTCTTTGTATTTGTCAAGGACATATTACTCTGAAATGAGAACCTGTTATCTGATTGTCCTTGACAATGCCAATAAATCGTATAATATTATCTCATTCAAAACGGTGTCTTTAATTCTTTTATTTGTTACCGAGAACTCATACTTTGTGGAAACCACTCTTCTGTGTAGAGAAGTATTTAGTGTTAGGTTAATTCCCGATATTATGTAATATTTTAAGAAGAGGGTTAAATTTATAATGGCGATTTATTTTCTTAAATTTAAAATTCAAAATGGCGAATAAAGAAACTTGGGTTTCAATTTTAATTCATATATTACATTTTATTTTATATATCAATTATAAAATCTGAATTATGAACCATCATTTACTAAAGATGATCGCATCTGTTCTGTGTTCATGATACAAAAATGAAAATACGAGTTTGAAACGTTTTATCACCATTTAGGTTGATTGAAATTAATTTATCAATAGATCAGATACAATATCACTGCTTGTAGAAGGTTCTTCTTCATCTGTCCGGATGGTGCACGTGTCTTGTGGTCACGCTTGTGACTTCGTCAGCGATTCCCTTAAAGCCGCCTCACACTTAACCGAAAAAAGTGAGACGAAGGGTAACGAATGGGAAAATTGACAAAATAGGCGCGAATTAAACAAATTCAAATAAAAATTTCCTCCAAATCATCCGATTATTAACTATTGTTAACTATGATCAATGAACAGTAAGCGAAGAATGAATATGACTTACGATGGATCACGATATTTCGGATGGCTACATTGAGTAAATTATAACCGAAGATGAGCGAAGAGTTGATATGACCCGAAAACACGAACAGATAATGAACGACGGTTTACTAAGGCGTGCGATTCGAAACGAAGGCGAACGAAAATATCGGGCGCATCAGGAAATTATGCCACAGCCACAATCCCCTCCTGTATCTCCAAAGTCTCCAACGCCACCACCTATCTTGCAGCAGGAAGATGATACAGCCAGTGTTGATGACACTGCTAATATTATGATATTGGACTTCAAAGATTTAGGGAAAATAGGTGCTTTACATAATTTTAATAAAAGGTTATTACATTTTTTTCTGCCAAAACCCAAGACAGCAGCGTATAATAATGAGGGTCATCATGGGGGGGGGTACCTGGGAATCAAATAATCATTAGTTTTTAGCTCACCTGGACTTTCCAGATAAACTATTGCCATCACTTGGCGTCCGTCGTCGTCTGTCGTCTGTCGTCTGTTAACAATTTTTCAAAAATCTTCTCCTCTGAAACTACTGAACAGAATTTATTGAAACTTGGTATGAATGAACCTTATGGTGTCCTGCACCCAATATAACTCACTTGTGTTCCAGTTTACCAAATGCTATGAAACTTAACAACAATGTCACTTACCATAAAGAAAGGATGTATGCGATTGGTTTTGGATGTTCCGCTCTTTTTTCGTTTGACAATTAGGGTCACAAAAAGGGCGAATAAAACTTGTTTTTTGTTTTCCACAATCGTTCTGTTGATCTACCGATTGCTAAATAATTTTGAAATGATGTTTCTTATCATAAAATGTATAAAACTGAGGGGATCGAGGGTCGTATAAAGCACTGTTGTTTTTGTATTGATAACAAGGTACAGCCATAGATACAGGTCTATGGTACAGCCCATGCTCTCTTTTTCAACCAGCCTCGAGGACATTTCAACTGCTTACTTATTCACGATTTTGGGAAAATTCCGCATAACTTTCGTGCATTTTTCGGCAAAATTGGACTGGACCCATCTGCAGGTCTATGAAATTGTACTGATATCTTTTTAATGGAGTCTTCTTTTATTTCTATGATTTAATAAAAATGGGTGTACATTTGAAGTTACCTGTACATAAAAACTGTTATAAGGTCATGTTTTTATGCATTTACAGAATAATCCTGGTTAAGAGGTCATGTTTATTTGCTAAATAACACCATTTTACGTGAGTGCAAATTACTCTGTAACAATAATATTGAAAATATCTTGAATACATGTGGTTATAGAAATATATGGATGTTGCAATCGAATTTTAATTGTAAATGGTTAAGCGAGACTATAAAGCAAAAATTAAAAGATATGTTTATTCAGAGGTGGTTTTCTGATATGGAATTATCTCCAAAAGGATTAAATTATAAACTATATAAAACGCTATTTCAGTTTGAACAATATTTGAATATACTGCCTGATAAAGATAGAATTACGTTCTGCAGATTCAGGACTGGGAATCATAAATTACCGATTGAGGTTGGGCGATGGCTAGCTATTAGCAGGCCGGAACGGGTGTGTAATATATGCCAATCTATAGGATATTGGCGACAAATTTCATTATCTATTTGATTGTTCGGCCTTATTAGATGATCGAAAATTATATCTCAATCGGTTTTATTGGCACGGACCAAACGTTCTGAAATTTCAAAATTTGTTCAACACATATAACAGACGGAAGCTTAAAAATATCTGCATGTTTATCAGGGCTATAAATTCAAAGGTTGTTCCTCCTGGTTGAGCCCAGCGTGTTCAAATACTTTTTATAATATTTTACTTGTTATTCTTATATCATTATATTGTTTTCTCCATCTTGTCATTCGCACTGTGTTAATTGCTTATGTATCATTTGTAAATAATATTCTTTGTACCACTGTTTGCACATGGTTGTAAAGAATAAAATTGTCTTGTCTTGTCTTGTCATGGGTTTAATGGCAAAATAGTAGCCATTCTCAACCTTTGAAAAAGACAGAGGAAACATTTTTCCAAACAAAACAATTGTCTTAAAACGGGGTACTTTTATTAAAGGCATTGAAACCTACTTACTAACAATTAAAGTAGGTTACAAAAGACCTTGCTTTTCATTTCTTCTAAATATGAGGTGATCTTGCAAAATGATTTTAAATTTGTAAATATATGCACTTAATTGTAATTGGACACTCCTACTCTATCTACGTATTTTACATTAAGCATTTGAAGTTGTTCTGTAATAAATATAAGGTTACACATACAAAAAAACTTTTTCTACAAAGAGAATGTTGTCCACAGAATTAATAAGGTTTTTCTCGGTAACAGACAAAATAAATATTTATTGTATTTGTCAATGGCATATGGATCTGGTATTACACGCTGTTTACCTGATTGTCCTTGACAATTCAAATAACTCGTATAATATTATTTCATTCAAAACTGCGTTTTTAATTCTTTTGTTCGCTACCGAGAAATCGTACTTTTATTGGTTACCGAGAACTCATACTTTGTAAAAACCACTCTTCTGTGTAGAGAATTATTTAATTTTAGGTTTGTCCCTCGATTAAGAAGATGGTTAAATCTATATAATTCAATATAGCGAATAACTTAACTTGTACTTTAATTTCAATTCAATTATTTAATTTTATTTTATCGTATATATTCTTAGTTCGTCATAGCCTTATGTGTTTGGTCTAGATCCTTCAATAGTCCGGAATATATATACCTAATGTTATTACTTTTGATATAAAGGGTACTGTCATTATAAATGGTAAAAGCTATTACAAGACCCTAGGAAATGTGATTTCGAGATATTTAATTTTAAATATATTAATACGTATACTTGTTTTAAAATGAAAATGCAGAATACTTGCTAATCTAGTTTGGGCATATCTGTATTTTTTGCGGAATGATCTGGTTTTACTCATTCAACATTGTTCAAAAGGTAAATTAGTTTGCGCGCCAAATCCCTTTATTTCTTTTGAATTATGTCATTACCAAATCATACGGAATTGATTAACAATTAAAGTTGTATAGAATTCTATATATTCTGCCATAGGTTTAAACAGCTTTATAGTACCAATACTTGACCTATTAAAAGGAAGAAAAAAACTATGTTCCCCAACAACAAAAATACTGTCAAGTTTCTGGAAACGCTGTCAATAGCCTTTTATTTTTTGTCGTTTATTGTGAAGCTTTACCTATTCATTTTAGGCATCGAAATCTACTAGAAGCGAACATAATAAATGTTAATACTGTTTTACATTTTTCCTTTATATGAGATGATCTTGCACAATTGCAAAATGATTTTAAATTTGTCAAGACTTGCAGCTAATTGTAATTTGAAACACCGAACATACCTACGTATTTTACAAAAAGCAATCTTGATTTTTTTCAAGATACTCAGTATTACTTGTATGATTACATATATGTTACAGTAAATAAGCGTAATTAGGGATTACGTGTAATTCCTAAAATTCAGGGATTTCGTGTAATCCCTGACAGACTTAGTAATTACAGATAATCCCTGAAAATGTCCAGGAATTTCATGTAATCTCTGATTTTTTTCATCAAAATTACACATATTCCCTGACTTGATTTTATATGAAAATTGTTATTAAAACAAAATAGTACAAACTCACACATTTCATTGGTATAAGGATAAATAAGGAAATTTATTATTTTCAATCTGGTTTAACTATTTTTGTGTATAATGAGTGAATAAAAGATTAGAGATGTAGAAAAAAAAGTTTTTTAACACATTAACTATGAACCATTGAAAGGATCACATGGCTGCTTGAATTAACGCAAAAGGAGGACTCTGTCGACCATTGTTTTTAGCATGGAACAGCTTTTTAAAACAATATTTTTAATTAAATGAGATTAACAACATATTTTTCATGCCATGTTGGAAAGGGGGGGGGGGCATTCACTTATACTTGTGTTCGTCTGTCCAAACCACAGGCATTTGGGTACAGGATTTTATATTATTAATAACGTGCATATAAAAAGTCCTGGATCCAAACGCATATGGTCCATTTAAGGGACTATAACTTCTACAATTGTGCACCTGACAATTTCTATCCAATGGAGACTTTAATTTGCAGAGCTTATTAGGCTGTATGTTTGAATGATTAAGCAGACAAACATCAAATCTTCCATTTCAGCAATAGTCTGCATTCGTTAATTTTCTTTAAGATCACATGAAGCATTCAATATTAGCAAATATTTTGATCCATCTTTTCAAAAAATAATTCAGCAAATCCCCGTTGGCAAATTACATTATCCGCAAAAAAAAAACCCAAAAAAATCTCTACCAACAGAGAATACATGTGTGAGTGTGTCAAGTTTTTTTAAAATTCAAATTCACTTATTCATATGGTTTTTTGTTCATTTGTTTTTTGCCAGGGTAAGGTTAAGCAAATTTAGGATAAGATTTTTAAAATGCCATCACCTTCTTCGAGACAATTCACAAGGTTTTTGTAATGCAATCACCTCTTCCAATAAAATCATATTTTCAAGACATTAGCATTATCATTGGTATACAAAGAAAAAAAGATTAATATTTTACATATTCATAAACATGTACACGAACAACAGTAACAGTATTTAAAACAAAAATTATTTTCGTAATAAGTGTCAATAAAATTATTTTGGTGTATTCTTATACGTCTTTTTAGAGACCGACCATTTTTGTCCTGGTGATGGCTGAAAGATCGCCAACAAGAACCAAAACAAACACCAACCAATCAATAAAAAAACTTGAAGGCGGCCTTGGTTTTTCCTAAAATAAATTAAAGCTGATTAGTGATAAAAAAAGATATTCTGGCATCTGAAGTTAAGAAAAAAATATTTTGAAGAAGGATATCTGCCATAAAGAATAATGCTTTTAATAAAAAAAAAAGTATTTTTGTCTCAATGCTTTTGTGCGTAAAAGAAATGTCTGACCAGAAAAAAACAAGCCCCTCTTCTACAAGTTAAATTGTGGCTAATGCAAAGTTCTGTTTTAAATGTTGATTCATAAATTGTCATGTCTTTTCAAAAATGGCGTAATTTTAAATGAGAAAGAATTATTAGTGAGTTATATAGTCAGGGAATATGTGTAAAATGTGTCAAATCTTTCAGGGATTTCAGGTAATAACTGACTTTTTAGAGATTACATGAAATCCCTAAAATGGTCAGGAATTACCTGTAATCCCTGATTTTGTCAGTGATTACACGTAATTCCTAATTACACTTATTTACTGTAACATATACAAATCAAAAATTGAATTATTCTCTACAAAAAAGAATGTTCCACAAGTAAAGTTTTCTCGGTAACGGACAAAAGAAATAAAAACGCTATTTTTTACGGGATAATATCGTACGACTCTTTGTATTTGTCAAGGACATATTACTCTGAAATGAGAACCTGTTATCTGATTGTCCTTGACAATGCCAATAAATCGTATAATATTATCTCATTCAAAACGGTGTCTTTAATTCTTTTATTTGTTACCGAGAACTCATACTTTGTGGAAACCACTCTTCTGTGTAGAGAAGTATTTAGTGTTAGGTTAATTCCCGATATTATGTAATATTTTAAGAAGAGGGTTAAATTTATAATGGCGATTTATTTTCTTAAATTTAAAATTCAAAATGGCGAATAAAGAAACTTGGGTTTCAATTTTAATTCATATATTACATTTTATTTTATATATCAATTATAAAATCTGAATTATGAACCATCATTTACTAAAGATGATCGCATCTGTTCTGTGTTCATGATACAAAAATGAAAATACGAGTTTGAAACGTTTTATCACCATTTAGGTTGATTGAAATTAATTTATCAATAGATCAGATACAATATCACTGCTTGTAGAAGGTTCTTCTTCATCTGTCCGGATGGTGCACGTGTCTTGTGGTCACGCTTGTGACTTCGTCAGCGATTCCCTTAAAGCCGCCTCACACTTAACCGAAAAAAGTGAGACGAAGGGTAACGAATGGGAAAATTGACAAAATAGGCGCGAATTAAACAAATTCAAATAAAAATTTCCTCCAAATCATCCGATTATTAACTATTGTTAACTATGATCAATGAACAGTAAGCGAAGAATGAATATGACTTACGATGGATCACGATATTTCGGATGGCTACATTGAGTAAATTATAACCGAAGATGAGCGAAGAGTTGATATGACCCGAAAACACGAACAGATAATGAACGACGGTTTACTAAGGCGTGCGATTCGAAACGAAGGCGAACGAAAATATCGGGCGCATCAGGAAATTATGCCACAGCCACAATCCCCTCCTGTATCTCCAAAGTCTCCAACGCCACCACATATCTTGCAGCAGGAAGATGATACAGCCAGTGTTGATGACACTGCTAATATTATGATATTGGACTTCAAAGATTTAGGGAAAATAGGTGCTTTACATAATTTTAATAAAAGGTTATTACATTTTTTTCTGCCAAAACCCAAGACAGCAGCGTATAATAATGAGGGTCATCATGGGGGGGGGGGGGGTACCTGGGAATCAAATAATCATTAGTTTTTAGCTCACCTGGACTTTCCAGATAAACTATTGCCATCACTTGGCGTCCGTCGTCGTCTGTCGTCTGTCGTCCGTTAACAATTTTTCAAAAATCTTCTCCTCTGAAACTACTGAACAGAATTTATTGAAACTTGGTATGAATGAACCTTAGGGTGTCCTGCACCCAATATAACTCACTTGTGTTCCAGTTTACCAAATGCTATGAAACTTAACAACAATGTCACTTACAATAAAGGAAGGATGTATGCGATTGGTTTTGGATGTTCCGCTCTTTTTTCGTTTGACAATTAGGGTCACAAAAAGGGCGAATAAAACTTGTTTTTTTGTTTTCCACAATCGTTCTGTTGATCTACCGATTGCTAAATAATTTTGAAATGATGTTTCTTATCATAAAATGTATAAAACTGAGGGGATCGAGGGTCGTATAAAGCACTGTTGTTTTTGTATTGATAACAAGGTACAGCCATAGATACAGGTCTATGGTACAGCCCATGCTCTCTTTTTCAACCAGCCTCGAGGACATTTCAACTGCTTACTTATTCACGATTTTGGGAAAATTCCGCATAACTTTCGTGCATTTTTCGGCAAAATTGGACTGGACCCATCTGCAGGTCTATGAAATTGTACTGATATCTTTTTAATGGAGTCTTCTTTTATTTCTATGATTAAATAAAAATGGGTGTACATTTGAAGTGACCTGTACATAAAAACTGTTATAAGGTCATGTTTTTATGCATTTACAGAATAATCCTGGTTAAGAGGTCATGTTTATTTGCTAAATAACACCATTTTACGTGAGTGCAAATTACTCTGTAACAATAATATTGAAAATATCTTGAATACATGTGGTTATAGAAATATATGGATGTTGCAATCGAATTTTAATTGTAAATGGTTAAGCGAGACTATAAAGCAAAAATTAAAAGATATGTTTATTCAGAGGTGGTTTTCTGATATGGAATTATCTCCAAAAGGATTAAATTATAAACTATATAAAACGCTATTTCAGTTTGAACAATATTTGAATATACTGCCTGATAAAGATAGAATTACGTTCTGCAGATTCAGGACTGGGAATCATAAATTACCGATTGAGGTTGGGCGATGGCTAGCTATTAGCAGGCCGGAACGGGTGTGTAATATATGCCAATCTATAGGATATTGGCGACAAATTTCATTATCTATTTGATTGTTCGGCCTTATTAGATGATCGAAAATTATATCTCAATCGGTTTTATTGGCACGGACCAAACGTTCTGAAATTTCAAAATTTGTTCAACACATATAACAGACGGAAGCTTAAAAATATCTGCATGTTTATCAGGGCTATAAATTCAAAGGTTGTTCCTCCTGGTTGAGCCCAGCGTGTTCAAATACTTTTTATAATATTTTACTTGTTATTCTTATATCATTATATTGTTTTCTCCATCTTGTCATTCGCACTGTGTTAATTGCTTATGTATCATTTGTAAATAATATTCTTTGTACCACTGTTTGCACATGGTTTTAAAGAATAAAATTGTCTTGTCTTGTCTTGTCATGGGTTTAATGGCAAAATAGTAGCCATTCTCAACCTTTGAAAAAGACAGAGGAAACATTTTTCCAAACAAAACAATTGTCTTAAAACGGGGTACTTTTATTAAAGGCATTGAAACCTACTTACTAACAATTAAAATAGGTTACAAAAGACCTTGCTTTTCATTTCTTCTAAATATGAGGTGATCTTGCAAAATGATTTTAAATTTGTAAATATATGCACTTAATTGTAATTGGACACTCCTACTCTATCTACGTATTTTACATTAAGCATTTGAAGTTGTTTTGTAATAAATATAAGGTTACACATACAAAAAAACTTTTTCTACAAAGAGAATGTTGTCCACAGAATTAATAAGGTTTTTCTCGGTAACAGACAAAATAAATATTTATTGTATTTGTCAATGGCATATGGATCTGGTATTACACGCTGTTTACCTGATTGTCCTTTACAATTCAAATAACTCGTATAATATTATTTCATTCAAAACTGCGTTTTTAATTCTTTTGTTCGCTACCGAGAAATCGTACTTTTATTGGTTACCGAGAACTCATACTTTGTAAAAACCACTCTTCTGTGTAGAGAATTATTTAATTTTAGGTTTGTCCCTCGATTAAGAAGATGGTTAAATCTATATAATTCAATATAGCGAATAACTTAACTTGTACTTTAATTTCAATTCAATTATTTAATTTTATTTTATCGTATATATTCTTAGTTCGTCATAGCCTTATGTGTTTGGTCTAGATCCTTCAATAGTCCGGAATATATATACCTAATGTTATTACTTTTGATATAAAGGGTACTGTCATTATAAATGGTAAAAGCTATTACAAGACCCTAGGAAATGTGAATCCGAGATATTTAATTTTAAATATATTAATACGTATACTTGTTTTAAAATGAAAATGCAGAATACTTGCTAATCTAGTTTGGGCATATTTGTATTTTTTGCGGAATGATCTGGTTTTACTCATTCAACATTGTTCAAAAGGTAAATTAGTTTGCGCGCCAAATCCCTTTATTTCTTTTGAATTATGTCATTACCAAATCATACGGAATTGATTAACAATTAAAGTTGTATAGAATTCTATATATTCTGCCATAGGTTTAAACAGCTTTATAGTACCAATACTTGACCTATTAAAAGGAAGAAAAAAACTATGTTCCCCAACAACAAAAATACTGTCAAGTTTCTGGAAACGCTGTCAATAGCCTTTTATTTTTTGTCGTTTATTGTGAAGCTTTACCTATTCATTTTAGGCATCGAAATCTACTAGAAGCGAACATAAAAAATGTTAATACTGTTTTACATTTTTCCTTTATATGAGATGATCTTGCACAATTGCAAAATGATTTTAAATTTGTCAAGACTTGCAGCTAATTGTAATTTGAAACACCGAACATACCTACGTATTTTACAAAAAGCAATCTTGATTTTTTTCAAGATACTCAGTATTACTTGTATGATTACATATATGTTACAGTAAATAAGCGTAATTAGGGATTACGTGTAATTCCTAAAATTCAGGGATTTCGTGTAATCCCTGACAGACTTAGTAATTACAGATAATCCCTGAAAATGTCCAGGAATTTCATGTAATCTCTGATTTTTTTCATCAAAATTACACATATTCCCTGACTTGATTTTATATGAAAATTGTTATTAAAACAAAATAGTACAAACTCACACATTTCATTGGTATAAGGATAAATAAGGAAATTTATTATTTTCAATCTGGTTTAACTATTTTTGTGTATAATGAGTGAATAAAAGATTAGAGATGTAGAAAAAAAAGTTTTTTAACACATTAACTATGAACCATTGAAAGGATCACATGGCTGCTTGAATTAACGCAAAAGGAGGACTCTGTCGACCATTGTTTTTAGCATGGAACAGCTTTTTAAAACAATATTTTTAATTAAATGAGATTAACAACATATTTTTCATGCCATGTTGGAAAGGGGGGATTCACTTATACTTGTGTTCGTCTGTCCAAACCACAGGCATTTGGGTACAGGATTTTATATTATTAATAACGTGCATATAAAAAGTCCTGGATCCAAACGCATATGGTCCATTTAAGGGACTATAACTTCTACAATTGTGCACCTGACAATTTCTATCCAATGGAGACTTTAATTTGCAGAGCTTATTAGGCTGTATGTTTGAATGATTAAGCAGACAAACATCAAATCTTCCATTTTAGCAATAGTTTGCATTCGTTAATTTTCTTTAAGATCACATGAAGCATTCAATATTAGCAAATATTTTGATCCATCTTTTCAAAAAATAATTCAGCAAATCCCCGTTGGCAAATTACATTATCCGCAAAAAAAACCCCAAAAAAATCTCTACCAACAGAGAATATGTGTGAGTGTGTCAAGTTTTTTTAAAATTCAAATTCACTTATTCATATGGTTTTTTGTTCATTTGTTTTTTGCCAGGGTAAGGTTAAGCAAATTTAGGATAAGATTTTTAAAATGCCATCACCTTCTTCGAGACAATTCACAAGGTTTTTGTAATGCAATCACCTCTTCCAATAAAATCATATTTTCAAGACATTAGCATTATCATTGGTATACAAAGAAAAAAAGATTAATATTTTACATATTCATAAACATGTACACGAACAACAGTAACAGTATTTAAAACAAAAATTATTTTCGTAATAAGTGTCAATAAAATTATTTTGGTGTATTCTTATACGTCTTTTTAGAGACCGACCATTTTTGTCCTGGTGATGGCTGAAAGATCGCCAACAAGAACCAAAACAAACACCAACCAATCAATAAAAAAACTTGAAGGCGGCCTTGGTTTTTCCTAAAATAAATTAAAGCTGATTAGTGATAAAAAAAGATATTCTGGCATCTGAAGTTAAGAAAAAAATATTTTGAAGAAGGATATCTGCCATAAAGAATAATGCTTTTAATAAAAAAAAGTATTTTTGTCTCAATGCTTTTGTGCGTAAAAGAAATGTCTGACCAGAAAAAAACAAGCCCCTCTTCTACAAGTTAAATTGTGGCTAATGCAAAGTTCTGCTTTAAATGTTGATTCATAAATTGTCATGTCTTTTCAAAAATGGCGTAATTTTAAATGAGAAAGAATTATTAGTGAGTTATATAGTCAGGGAATATGTGTAAAATGTGTCAAATCTTTCAGGGATTTCAGGTAATAACTGACTTTTTAGAGATTACATGAAATCCCTAAAATGGTCAGGAATTACCTGTAATCCCTGATTTTGTCAGTGATTACACGTAATTCCTAATTACACTTATTTACTGTAACATATACAAATCAAAAATTGAATTATTCTCTACAAAAAAGAATGTTCCACAAGTAAAGTTTTCTCGGTTACGGACAAAAGAAATAAAAACGCTATTTTTTACGGGATAATATCGTACGACTCTTTGTATTTGTCAAGGACATATTACTCTGAAATGAGAACCTGTTATCTGATTGTCCTTGACAATGCCAATAAATCGTATAATATTATCTCATTCAAAACGGTGTCTTTAATTCTTTTATTTGTTACCGAGAACTCATACTTTGTGGAAACCACTCTTCTGTGTAGAGAAGTATTTAGTGTTAGGTTAATTCCCGATATTATGTAATATTTTAAGAAGAGGGTTAAATTTATAATGGCGATTTATTTTCTTAAATTTAAAATTCAAAATGGCGAATAAAGAAACTTGGGTTTCAATTTTAATTCATATATTACATTTTATTTTATATATCAATTATAAAATCTGAATTATGAACCATCATTTACTAAAGATGATCGCATCTGTTCTGTGTTCATGATACAAAAATGAAAATACGAGTTTGAAACGTTTTATCACCATTTAGGTTGATTGAAATTAATTTATCAATAGATCAGATACAATATCACTGCTTGTAGAAGGTTCTTCTTCATCTGTCCGGATGGTGCACGTGTCTTGTGTTCACGCTTGTGACTTCGTCAGCGATTCCCTTAAAGCCGCCTCACACTTAACCGAAAAAAGTGAGACGAAGGGTAACGAATGGGAAAATTGACAAAATAGGCGCGAATTAAACAAATTCAAATAAAAATTTCCTCCAAATCATCCGATTATTAACTATTGTTAAATATGATCAATGAACAGTAAGCGAAGAATGAATATGACTTACGATGGATCACGATATTTCGGATGGCTACATTGAGTAAATTATAACCGAAGATGAGCGAAGAGTTGATATGACCCGAAAACACGAACAGATAATGAACGACGGTTTACTAAGGCGTGCGATTCGAAACGAAGGCGAACGAAAATATCGGGCGCATCAGGAAATTATGCCACAGCCACAATCCCCTCCTGTATCTCCAAAGTCTCCAACGCCACCACCTATCTTGCAGCAGGAAGATGATACAGCCAGTGTTGATGACACTGCTAATATTATGATATCGGACTTCAAAGATTTAGGGAAAATAGGTGCTTTACATAATTTTAATAAAAGGTTATTACATTTTTTTCTGCCAAAACCCAAGACAGCAGCGTATAATAATGAGGGTCATCATGGGGGGGGGGGGGTACCTGGGAATCAAATAATCATTAGTTTTTAGCTCACCTGGACTTTCCAGATAAACTATTGCCATCACTTGGCGTCCGTCGTCGTCTGTCGTCTGTCGTCCGTTAACAATTTTTCAATAATCCTCTCCTCTGAAACTACTGAACAGAATTTATTGAAACTTGGTATGAATGAACCTTAGGGTGTCCTGCACCCAATATAACTCACTTGTGTTCCAGTTTACCAAATGCTATGAAACTTAACAACAATGTCACTTACCATAAAGGAAGGATGTATGCGATTGGTTTTGGATGTTCCGCTCTTTTTTCGTTTGACAATTAGGGTCACAAAAAGGGCGAATAAAACTTGTTTTTTGTTTTCCACAATCGTTCTGTTGATCTACCGATTGCTAAATAATTTTGAAATGATGTTTCTTATCATAAAATGTATAAAACTGAGGGGATCGAGGGTCGTATAAAGCACTGTTGTTTTTGTATTGATAACAAGGTACAGCCATAGATACAGGTCTATGGTACAGCCCATGCTCTCTTTTTCAACCAGCCTCGAGGACATTTCAACTGCTTACTTATTCACGATTTTGGGAAAATTCCGCATAACTTTCGTGCATTTTTCGGCAAAATTGGACTGGACCCATCTGCAGGTCTATGAAATTGTACTGATATCTTTTTAATGGAGTCTTCTTTTATTTCTATGATTAAATAAAAATGGGTGTACATTTGAAGTGACCTGTACATAAAAACTGTTATAAGGTCATGTTTTTATGCATTTACAGAATAATCCTGGTTAAGAGGTCATGTTTATTTGCTAAATAACACCATTTTACGTGAGTGCAAATTACTCTGTAACAATAATATTGAAAATATCTTGAATACATGTGGTTATAGAAATATATGGATGTTGCAATCGAATTTTAATTGTAAATGGTTAAGCGAGACTATAAAGCAAAAATTAAAAGATATGTTTATTCAGAGGTGGTTTTCTGATATGGAATTATCTCCAAAAGGATTAAATTATAAACTATATAAAACGCTATTTCAGTTTGAACAATATTTGAATATACTGCCTGATAAAGATAGAATTACGTTCTGCAGATTCAGGACTGGGAATCATAAATTACCGATTGAGGTTGGGCGATGGCTAGCTATTAGCAGGCCGGAACGGGTGTGTAATATATGCCAATCTATAGGATATTGGCGACAAATTTCATTATCTATTTGATTGTTCGGCCTTATTAGATGATCGAAAATTATATCTCAATCGGTTTTATTGGCACGGACCAAACGTTCTGAAATTTCAAAATTTGTTCAACACATATAACAGACGGAAGCTTAAAAATATCTGCATGTTTATCAGGGCTATAAATTCAAAGGTTGTTCCTCCTGGTTGAGCCCAGCGTGTTCAAATACTTTTTATAATATTTTACTTGTTATTCTTATATCATTATATTGTTTTCTCCATCTTGTCATTCGCACTGTGTTAATTGCTTATGTATCATTTGTAAATAATATTCTTTGTACCACTGTTTGCACATGGTTTTAAAGAATAAAATTGTCTTGTCTTGTCTTGTCATGGGTTTAATGGCAAAATAGTAGCCATTCTCAACCTTTGAAAAAGACAGAGGAAACATTTTTCCAAACAAAACAATTGTCTTAAAACGGGGTACTTTTATTAAAGGCATTGAAACCTACTTACTAACAATTAAAGTAGGTTACAAAAGACCTTGCTTTTCATTTCTTCTAAATATGAGGTGATCTTGCAAAATGATTTTAAATTTGTAAATATATGCACTTAATTGTAATTGGACACTCCTACTCTATCTACGTATTTTACATTAAGCATTTGAAGTTGTTTTGTAATAAATATAAGGTTACACATACAAAAAAACTTTTTCTACAAAGAGAATGTTGTCCACAGAATTAATAAGGTTTTTCTCGGTAACAGACAAAATAAATATTTATTGTATTTGTCAATGGCATATGGATCTGGTATTACACGCTGTTTACCTGATTGTCCTTGACAATTCAAATAACTCGTATAATATTATTTCATTCAAAACTGCGTTTTTAATTCTTTTGTTCGCTACCGAGAAATCGTACTTTTATTGGTTACCGAGAACTCATACTTTGTAAAAACCACTCTTCTGTGTAGAGAATTATTTAATTTTAGGTTTGTCCCTCGATTAAGAAGAGGGTTAAATCTATATAAATCAATATGGCGAATAAAGTAACTTGGGTTTCAATTTTAATTCATATATTTAATTTTATTTTATACATCAATTATAAAATCTGTATTATGAACGATCATTTACTAAAGCAAATACTCATATAGTCTAAGTACGTATATATTGTATATATATTGTATATATGGTGAATAAAGTAATAAAGACAATTTTCTTGACACAAGGTCACTAGCCTATTATTTCTCTCGCTTATTGTGAAACTTTAACTATAATCTTTTCATTAAACGCATCGAACCCTTTTTTATTTTTAATAACATAAACGAACATATTTGACGTAAAAACTATGTTTTACATTTTTCTTTATATGAAATGGTCTTGCAAAATGATTTTTAGTTTGTCAAAATATGCAGTTTATTGTGACTTAAAACTGCATCCAAACCTACGTATTTTACATTTAGCATTCTCGTTGTTTCAAGATGTTCTGTAATAAATATAATGAATATCGTACGGTATGTTTATCTGATTGTCCTTGGCAATGCCAAAAAGCGTATGATATTATCCCATTCAAAGCGATGTTTTTTTTATTCTTTTGTTTGTTACCGAGAACTCATATTCGTGGTTTCTTTGTAGATAATTATTTAATTTTAGGTTGTACCTAATATATAAACTTATTGCAAATTGGATGTGATTTTGAAATATCAAAATTGTTTAAAACACCATGTGTCTTTCCTTGTGCTGCACAGGGTTGATTTGGTCTGAATTTGACTTTCCTGTTCAAAGTTTTATGGTTCTGAGTACTTTTAGTTTAATACGTTTGTTTTTTGACCTTCCAATGTTTTGATTCAAATGCTGCTGAGGAAAGGTTACTCCTTGAAATATGCATATACAGCAAACCCAAATTTCTGTTTTTGTTTTACCAGTTTTGGTATTTGTATTTTGAAACCACTTAGTCGATAACCGCTGCTGGTGCCCAAAGGTCCCCGCGGGTAATCACAAACCTGGTCATCAGACTTGTCTGAAGAGAACTTAACAATACATTTTATTACTTTGTTATCATCAAAATTTCCTATTGTTAAATTGAAAATGTTATAAGCACTAGATTTCTTTTCTTGTACGCAATATAAAATATTAAAATATGTTAACTTGTTTTAAGACAAACAATAAGGGTCCTCGCTAGTCTAGTTTTTGGAATATATGGGTTTTTTTTTTTCGGAATCCTGTGGTTTTTTCTCATTAAAAAGGTTAAATTTTTGACCCCAAAACCCCTAATTTCGTTTGAATTATGTCATTAATAAATCATTAGGAATTGATTTACAAATTAAAGCTGTATATAATTCTATGTATTCTGCCATGGGTTTTAACAGATTCATAGAACCAATGCATAACCTATAAAACAGTTGAGAAAAACATTTCCCCCCAACCAAACATCAACGTCAATTGTGACGAGGTAATTAACCTATTATTTTTGTTTCGCTTTTTGTAAAGCTTTATCTGTTATCTTTTCATTTAAGGCATCGGGACCTATTTATTTTCGAAAACAAAAGCAAACATAATTAACGAAAATTAGACTTTTACTTTCTTTTTAATATGATATGATCTTGCAAAACGACTTTAAATTTGTCAAAATATGCAGTTGATAGTAATTTGAAACTCCGTCTACACCTAGGTATTTTACATCTTTTGTTTGTTACCGAGAACTCGTACTTTATTGAAAACAATCTTCTGTGTAGTGAATTTAATTTTAGATTTGTCACTCGATATTTTGTTATATTTTAGGAAGATGGTTAAATCTATATAATTCAATATAGCGAATAACTTAACTTGTACTTTAATTTCAATTCAATTATTTAATTTTATTTTATCGTATATATTCTTAGTTCGTCATAGCCTTATGTGTTTGGTCTAGATCCTTCAATAGTCCGGAATATATATACCTAATGTTATTACTTTTGATATAAAGGGTACTGTCATTATAAATGGTAAAAGCTATTACAAGACCCTAGGAAATGTGATTTCGAGATATTTAATTTTAAATATATTAATACGTATACTTGTTTTAAAATGAAAATGCAGAATACTTGCTAATCTAGTTTGGGCATATCTGTATTTTTTGCGGAATGATCTGGTTTTACTCATTCAACATTGTTCAAAAGGTAAATTAGTTTGCGCGCCAAATCCCTTTATTTCTTTTGAATTATGTCATTACCAAATCATACGGAATTGATTAACAATTAAAGTTGTATAGAATTCTATATATTCTGCCATAGGTTTAAACAGCTTTATAGTACCAATACTTGACCTATTAAAAGGAAGAAAAAAACTATGTTCCCCAACAACAAAAATACTGTCAAGTTTCTGGAAACGCTGTCAATAGCCTTTTATTTTTTGTCGTTTATTGTGAAGCTTTACCTATTCATTTTAGGCATCGAAATCTACTAGAAGCGAACATAATAAATGTTAATACTGTTTTACATTTTTCCTTTATATGAGATGATCTTGCACAATTGCAAAATGATTTTAAATTTGTCAAGACTTGCAGCTAATTGTAATTTGAAACACCGAACATACCTACGTATTTTACAAAAAGCAATCTTGATTTTTTTCAAGATACTCAGTATTACTTGTATGATTACATATATGTTACAGTAAATAAGCGTAATTAGGGATTACGTGTAATTCCTAAAATTCAGGGATTTCGTGTAATCCCTGACAGACTTAGTAATTACAGATAATCCCTGAAAATGTCCAGGAATTTCATGTAATCTCTGATTTTTTTCATCAAAATTACACATATTCCCTGACTTGATTTTATATGAAAATTGTTATTAAAACAAAATAGTACAAACTCACACATTTCATTGGTATAAGGATAAATAAGGAAATTTATTATTTTCAATCTGGTTTAACTATTTTTTGTGTATAATGAGTGAATAAAAGATTAGAGATGTAGAAAAAAAAGTTTTTTAACACATTAACTATGAACCATTGAAAGGATCACATGGCTGCTTGAATTAACGCAAAAGGAGGACTCTGTCGACCATTGTTTTTAGCATGGAACAGCTTTTTAAAACAATATTTTTAATTAAATGAGATTAACAACATATTTTTCATGCCATGTTGGAAAGGGGGGGGCATTCACTTATACTTGTGTTCGTCTGTCCAAACCACAGGCATTTGGGTACAGGATTTTATATTATTAATAACGTGCATATAAAAAGTCCTGGATCCAAACGCATATGGTCCATTTAAGGGACTATAACTTCTACAATTGTGCACCTGACAATTTCTATCCAATGGAGACTTTAATTTGCAGAGCTTATTAGGCTGTATGTTTGAATGATTAAGCAGACAAACATCAAATCTTCCATTTCAGCAATAGTTTGCATTCGTTAATTTTCTTTAAGATCACATGAAGCATTCAATATTAGCAAATATTTTGATCCATCTTTTCAAAAAATAATTCAGCAAATCCCCGTTGGCAAATTACATTATCCGCAAAAAAAAAAAAACCCAAAAAATCTCTACCAACAGAGAATATGTGTGAGTGTGTCAAGTTTTTTTAAAATTCAAATTCACTTATTCATATGGTTTTTTGTTCATTTGTTTTTTGCCAGGGTAAGGTTAAGCAAATTTAGGATAAGATTTTTAAAATGCCATCACCTTCTTCGAGACAATTCACAAGGTTTTTGTAATGCAATCACTTCTTCCAATAAAATCATATTTTCAAGACATTAGCATTATCATT
This sequence comes from Arcuatula senhousia, assembly GCA_963971305.1. Classification (NCBI taxonomy): domain Eukaryota; kingdom Metazoa; phylum Mollusca; class Bivalvia; order Mytilida; family Mytilidae; genus Arcuatula; species Arcuatula senhousia. The sequence continues at coordinate 30,465 of CAXARO010001696.1, forward strand.
GGTATACAAAGAAAAAAAGATTAATATTTTACATATTCATAAACATGTACACGAACAACAGTAACAGTATTTAAAACAAAAATTATTTTCGTAATAAGTGTCAATAAAATTATTTTGGTGTATTCTTATACGTCTTTTTAGAGACCGACCATTTTTGTCCTGGTGATGGCTGAAAGATCGCCAACAAGAACCAAAACAAACACCAACCAATCAATAAAAAAACTTGAAGGCGGCCTTGGTTTTTCCTAAAATAAATTAAAGCTGATTAGTGATAAAAAAAGATATTCTGGCATCTGAAGTTAAGAAAAAAATATTTTGAAGAAGGATATCTGCCATAAAGAATAATGCTTTTAATAAAAAAAAAGTATTTTTGTCTCAATGCTTTTGTGCGTAAAAGAAATGTCTGACCAGAAAAAAAACAAGCCCCTCTTCTACAAGTTAAATTGTGGCTAATGCAAAGTTCTGTTTTAAATGTTGATTCATAAATTGTCATGTCTTTTCAAAAATGGCGTAATTTTAAATGAGAAAGAATTATTAGTGAGTTATATAGTCAGGGAATATGTGTAAAATGTGTCAAATCTTTCAGGGATTTCAGGTAATAACTGACTTTTTAGAGATTACATGAAATCCCTAAAATGGTCAGGAATTACCTGTAATCCCTGATTTTGTCAGTGATTACACGTAATTCCTAATTACACTTATTTACTGTAACATATACAAATCAAAAATTGAATTATTCTCTACAAAAAAGAATGTTCCACAAGTAAAGTTTTCTCGGTAACGGACAAAAGAAATAAAAACGCTATTTTTTACGGGATAATATCGTACGACTCTTTGTATTTGTCAAGGACATATTACTCTGAAATGAGAACCTGTTATCTGATTGTCCTTGACAATGCCAATAAATCGTATAATATTATCTCATTCAAAACGGTGTCTTTAATTCTTTTATTTGTTACCGAGAACTCATACTTTGTGGAAACCACTCTTCTGTGTAGAGAAGTATTTAGTGTTAGGTTAATTCCCGATATTATGTAATATTTTAAGAAGAGGGTTAAATTTATAATGGCGATTTATTTTCTTAAATTTAAAATTCAAAATGGCGAATAAAGAAACTTGGGTTTCAATTTTAATTCATATATTACATTTTATTTTATATATCAATTATAAAATCTGAATTATGAACCATCATTTACTAAAGATGATCGCATCTGTTCTGTGTTCATGATACAAAAATGAAAATACGAGTTTGAAACGTTTTATCACCATTTAGGTTGATTGAAATTAATTTATCAATAGATCAGATACAATATCACTGCTTGTAGAAGGTTCTTCTTCATCTGTCCGGATGGTGCACGTGTCTTGTGGTCACGCTTGTGACTTCGTCAGCGATTCCCTTAGGCCCCCTCACACTTAACCGAATTGCATAAAATAAGGGTTGCGATGACCGGCGAATAGTAGTTTTTTTAAAAATAGTTTGTAATCGTAATTGATAGTAAACCATAGTTACCCTTCGTTTTCGGTTTCGTAAGCCTTCGGAAGCCTTCGGAACTAACAGTTGCGATTCTTCAAATTCGTCGGTTAATTTTGAACATGTTCAAAATTTCCCGACGAATTTAAAATTCGTTTATCATCTGTTTGAAATCGCACCTCTTATTTAATGTACGGTAATTGTTCGTTTATCATTCTTTTAACATTCGTCATGCATCGTCCTTCATCGCACCATTCTGATCCCGACGAATCAGTACGATGATAAAATATGAATAGCGTATAGAAACGAAGACTTGCGTTGGAAAACGTAAATTCGCTCAGAGTCTTATTGCGAAGGGTAACGAAGATAAGCGTTAACTAAATTTGAATAACGAGACAGAAACGAACGCAAGACTATGATATACTATAACTAACTATGGATAGCTAATAGATTCATACATGAGCGAATTGCCAGGCCAATATTGGTTAAATAAAGAAATAAGTCCTGAATCACAAGTAAAATTTCAGATATCTACGCCTTATAGTTTTAAGTTGAAGTGTTCACAAGACATTGTGGACAGACAGACAGAGATGGACGGACGAACAAAATTAAAAGAAAAGGGGGTTGCTCATCTTTGATCCGGGGCCCTAATAACTATTATTGAGGGTCATCATGGGGTTCTTGATTATGTGATTACTAGACCATTTTTAGGGTGATTATTTAATTACTAGGATCATTTTTGAGTGATTATTTGATTACCATACCCCCTTCTTTTTGATTATTTGATTACCATTTCGTTGTAAAATTTTGTGAAAATAACGTTTTTCAGTAAATAATTAATGATTACCAGTGCAAATAAAAAGCTTCGCCGAGCGCAGCATGATATGACCGCAACAAGTTGAACCCTGTAAGTTAGAGGCCCAATATGGATAGTCCATTGCTTTGGTCACATGAAGCCCATGGTGGACTCACAAATTAAAGCTTTTTGTGGTGGACTTAAAAATGCATTTTTGACACATATATATTTACATCATCTAATACAAAAAGCCTTATTTATATACATGTATTAATTGACATTTTTGGCCCTTTGACCCCTAATTTCTCAAAAACGGTTAAATATATTGCAAATCTGATTACAAAATAAGGCAGGGATTTTCACAAGGAATCCCATGAAAAAAGGATTTTAAAAATCGGACCAAATTAAAAAGTTCATTTTAAGGGCGGCCTGTCTTTAGCCCCCCTGAAGCAATGTAATGGTGAAATACATTTAAAAAATCATTGACACATTTGATAGAAAGAATTTTATGAGCACTTCAACAAAAAAAGAATTTTCAGAATTTGATGAATAAAAAACATTCTACAACAGTATTAACAATACACCCGTTTTCGCCCCTTTTGGCCCTTTTATTCTAAAACAGTAGAGGCCAACACACCCTAAATACAAGACCAACTTTCCTTTAGTGGATATATTCATTATATCAAAACTTCATAACAATTTACGGGACCACTACAACTAAATTAATTTTTTGGTACAAAACTTTTTGCCTTGACAAACTTTTAAAAATGGCGTTTTTGGCCCTTTTGATCCCTAATTTCTTAAAAACGGTAAGAGATATTGAAAATCTGATTGAAAAATGCAGGCAGGGATTTTCACAAGGATTCCAATGAAAAAAAGATTTTGAAAATCGGACCACAAATAACAAAATCATTTTTGGGGGTGTGGCCCCTTTTTGACCCAAGTAGCAATGTAACAGTGCAACATATATCAAAACCATTGAAACAATTTGTTGACAGAATTTAATGATGAATTCAATAAAAAAAAGAACTTTCAAATTAGAATGAATAATAAACATATACAACAGTGTTGTCAAAACACCCGCTTTAGCCCTTTTTGGCCCTTTTTTCTTAACGGTACGTAGGGGCCACAATCCCCATATACAACACCAACCTTCCTTTAGCTGTAACAAACATCATATCAAAATTTCATAACATTCGGTCAACATTTACCCAAGTTATGGCACGGAAACCAAAGTGTCCATAGACGACGACGACAACAACAACAACAACAACAACAAAAATTTTGCGGTCGTATAAAACTAATGATTATGTGATTCCCAGGTACCCCCATGATGACCATCATTATTATACGCTGCTGTCTTGGGTTTTGGCAGAAAAAAATGTTATAACCTTTTATTAAAATTATGTAAAGCACCTATTTTCCCCAAGCTTTAAAGTCCAATATCATAATATTAGCAGTGTCATCAACACTGGCTGTATCATGAATCTTCCTGCTGCAAGATAGGTGGTGGCGTTGGAGACCTTGGAGATGCAGGAGGGGATTGTGGCTGACGCATAATTTCCTGATGCGCCCGATATTTTCGTTCGCCTTCGTTTCGAATCGCACGCCATAGTAAACCGTCGTTCATTATCTGTTCGTGTTATCGGGTCATATCAACTCTTCGCTCATCTTCGGCTATAATTTACTCAACGTAGCCATCGGAAAAATCGTGACCCATCGTAAGTCATATTCATTCTCCGCTAACTGTTCGTTGATCATAGTTAACAATATTTAATAATCGGATGATTCGGAGGAAATTTTTATTTGAATTCGTTAAATTCGCACCTATTTTGTCAATTTTTCCATTCGTTACCCTTCGTCGCACCTTTTTCGGTTAAGTGTGAGGCGGCTTTAATTCAGAACTTATTTCTTTATCTAACCAATATTGGCCTGGCAATTCGCTCATGTATGAATCTATTAGCTATCCATAGGAAGTTATAGTATATCATAGTCTTGCGTTCGTTTCTGTCTTTTTAATCAAATTTAGTTAACGCTTATCTTCGTTACCCTTCGCAATAGGACTCTAAGCGAATTTACGTTTTCCAACGCATGTCTTCGTTTCTATACGCTATTCATATTTTATCATCGTACTGATTCGTCGGGATCAGACTGGCGCGATGAAGGACGATGCATGACGAATGATAAAAGAATGATAAACGAACAATTATCGTACATTAAATAAGAGGTGAGATTTCAAACAGATGATAAACGAATTTTAAATTCGTCGGGAAATTTTGAACATGTTCAAAATTAACCGACGAATTTGAAGAATCGCAACTGTTAGTTCCAAAGGCTTCCGAAGGCTTACGAAACCGAAAACGAAGGGTAACTATGGCTTACTATCAATTACGATTACAAACTATTTTTTAAAAAACTACTATTCGCCGGTCATCGCAACCCTTATTTTATGCAATTCGGTTAATTGTGAGGGGGCCAAGAACTTAACCAAAGTCGCTCATGTATAAAATATAGGTCACAGTGACCTAATTTCTAATGGGTGGTGTAGCCCTACCCAAGACCCATCTTGTGGTAAAATATCATTGACCCCCAACAATGAGTATCCGAGTAATGGACCTTAACCAAGAACTCGGTTAACCAAAGTGTTACGGACAGGCGTACGTACGGACAAGGGTAAAACTAAATGGCCGATCCACATACGTGGTCGGGCCATAAAAACGTTTGTTACACAAGAAAGAGCACTAACTATATCTTGTCCGATAACTGAAATTGAAACTTTCTTACCTTCATTGAATGGTCTTGCTTACAGTTAAAATTTTTAATATGTCAGTACCAGTAGCGGACTCGAGGAGGGAAGTGATTCGGAGGTTTGAGCACCCACTTTTCTCAGAAAATTGTTTTTTTCCTTTAGGTTTTACGATTAACCTGGAACACCCCCCTTTCGTCTACTGTCGACTGAATGAAGACCCTCCCCCCTTTTCGAAAAACTGCAGATATGGCTCTGAGTACTATTTTATTTGAGTATTACTATTAATGCGACTTACCTTATCTTTCACGGAAAACTGTAAGTTTTCTTAAAAAACTGTTTCCTTAATATATATGGTGTTTCAATTCTCGCTCCATTGATGCAATATCGACTGTGGTATATATACATACGTAAGTAAATAATGCAGCTGTTTGGAGGAGTGTAATAACTTGAATTTCGTCTTTAGTCATGCAATCAAAGAAATATTATATGATATGGAAATATCGAGTTATCCACATTGAAAGCGACTTACATAATACATGTACTTCTTTGTTATTTTCACATCTACATTGATACTCTAGCACCAACCGACCGAGGAAATACATCTGTTAGAGCTACGTGTAATAATTCAATGAACAGAAAAGCCTTGTACTTTTTTTGTTTGTTTCAAGCTCAAATTGGTGTGGGACTGCTCGATAAAATAAATAAATAAACAAATGAATAAATCCTTTTGTACATGTGTGTTGCAGGAACATCTTACCATTCCGGCGCACTTGGGAGCTCACTCTCATTACATTTTGAGTTCGCGTTTTCATTTTGGCTGCTTTGTGTTGTTTTATTAACAGCCAATCTGCCAGAAAACCATGCACAATCCTAACACTTAAAGTGTGAGGGGGCCTTAAAAACGCAATTTGCAATATTAAGATTATACAGTTTAGTCTACATAAATTGTCCTTTGCTGCCTCTTATTATTATGTATGGATAACAAGTTAAAACGAAGGCTCTCCAAGTATACCTCTGCTGTCCATGATGTCGATTAGTAAAAGTATATGAGACATTTGATCTAAAGCTAATATGTAGAGACTGTTAAGATCTTATTTGTTCGTGCCTTGTGTGAGTTGACCAAAGCACACACAATCCTATGTTAATGTAGAAACATTACACCAAAGCATAGATTATTAATGCAAATCGCGTCAGATATGACAAACTAATTTATACCCACTGGTATACATAAAGCGAATGCATGTATACCAGTGGGTTAAAATTTTGGATAGTATAAAACAGCAATATTTTGACATAATATGGTTAGAAATGACAAGAAAAGACTAATTAAATCATTTTTATCGAAATTTTATTTTGTTAGGGGTATTAGAAAAAAAGGGGGGTCATATATGAAATCAAAGCTCCAAGTGCCTGTGCTTTTAAGACTGATCATTCTAGTTCCATTTTTTTTTATTTCTTTTATTAGTTTTTGGAAACAAGAAAATTATGAACACAGAATTAACGAAGGTACTTGTATCATAAGATGCTGTCTTGTAAGTCTTCCTCCTATTGCATGTTAATTAAAAGAAAAAAAAGCTGAGCTACATGTACTTTTCTTTTTCTCGACGATTCACTGTAACATGACATACCTGAACTAAAGCCTTACTAAAATTGATTAATAAATGTCCCTTTATGGCTCTTTTGTCACGTTTGATATTTCTTACTTCAGAAATCGTACTGCTTTGACCAGTGCTGTGTTTCCATCTTCGTGCCATTACTTAATGCCATTACACTAGTTACGACGGATATACGAATACAATGCGAGGTCTTTGCGACGCCGTGTTTCCTTCGCACCACTTTAGAGAGCTTCTCGTTTCATTCGTATCGCCATCGTCAGATAAATGAAACTGACGACACTTAGAAGGCAACACGAAATCAGAAGATGCTTCCATGAAGGCATGACGATAGAAAGGATGGATTAACGAACACAACACGAACAAGGACCTTCGCACGAACCTTCGGCAGTTTTTTAACATGTTAAAAAATTTCGGAGGACCTACGAAGTTTACCCCGAAGTCAGAAAAATTCCACTGTCGACTGAATGAAGACCCTCCCCCCTTTTCGAAAAACTGCAGATATGGCTCTGAGTACTATTTTATTTGAGTATTACTATTAATGCGACTTACCTTATCTTTCACGGAAAACTGTAAGTTTTCTTAAAAAACTGTTTCCTTAATATATATGGTGTTTCAATTCTCGCTCCATTGATGCAATATCGACTGTGGTATATATACATACGTAAGTAAATAATGCAGCTGTTTGGAGGAGTGTAATAACTTGAATTTCGTCTTTAGTCATGCAATCAAAGAAATATTATATGATATGGAAATATCGAGTTATCCACATTGAAAGCGACTTACATAATACATGTACTTCTTTGTTATTTTCACATCTACATTGATACTCTAGCACCAACCGACCGAGGAAATACATCTGTTAGAGCTACGTGTAATAATTCAATGAACAGAAAAGCCTTGTACTTTTTTTGTTTGTTTCAAGCTCAAATTGGTGTGGGACTGCTCGATAAAATAAATAAATAAACAAATGAATAAATCCTTTTGTACATGTGTGTTGCAGGAACATCTTACCATTCCGGCGCACTTGGGAGCTCACTCTCATTACATTTTGAGTTCGCGTTTTCATTTTGGCTGCTTTGTGTTGTTTTATTAACAGCCAATCTGCCAGAAAACCATGCACAATCCTAACACTTAAAGTGTGAGGGGGCCTTAAAAACGCAATTTGCAATATTAAGATTATACAGTTTAGTCTACATAAATTGTCCTTTGCTGCCTCTTATTATTATGTATGGATAACAAGTTAAAACGAAGGCTCTCCAAGTATACCTCTGCTGTCCATGATGTCGATTAGTAAAAGTATATGAGACATTTGATCTAAAGCTAATATGTAGAGACTGTTAAGATCTTATTTGTTCGTGCCTTGTGTGAGTTGACCAAAGCACACACAATCCTATGTTAATGTAGAAACATTACACCAAAGCATAGATTATTAATGCAAATCGCGTCAGATATGACAAACTAATTTATACCCACTGGTATACATAAAGCGAATGCATGTATACCAGTGGGTTAAAATTTTGGATAGTATAAAACAGCAATATTTTGACATAATATGGTTAGAAATGACAAGAAAAGACTAATTAAATCATTTTTATCGAAATTTTATTTTGTTAGGGGTATTAGAAAAAAAGGGGGGTCATATATGAAATCAAAGCTCCAAGTGCCTGTGCTTTTAAGACTGATCATTCTAGTTCCATTTTTTTTTATTTCTTTTATTAGTTTTTGGAAACAAGAAAATTATGAACACAGAATTAACGAAGGTACTTGTATCATAAGATGCTGTCTTGTAAGTCTTCCTCCTATTGCATGTTAATTAAAAGAAAAAAAAGCTGAGCTACATGTACTTTTCTTTTTCTCGACGATTCACTGTAACATGACATACCTGAACTAAAGCCTTACTAAAATTGATTAATAAATGTCCCTTTATGGCTCTTTTGCCACGTTTGATATTTCTTACTTCAGAAATCGTACTGCTTTGACCAGTGCTGTGTTTCCATCTTCGTGCCATTACTTAATGCCATTACACTAGTTACGACGGATATACGAATACAATGCGAGGTCTTTGCGACGCCGTGTTTCCTTCGCACCACTTTAGAGAGCTTCTCGTTTCATTCGTATCGCCATCGTCAGATAAATGAAACTGACGACACTTAGAAGGCAACACGAAATCAGAAGATGCTTCCATGAAGGCATGACGATAGAAAGGATGGATTAACGAACACAACACGAACAAGGACCTTCGCACGAACCTTCGGCAGTTTTTTAACATGTTAAAAAATTTCGGAGGACCTACGAAGTTTACCCCGAAGTCAGAAAAATTCCACAGAAGGAACTACTGGTTACGATCAGTCCCGATTTTGAAAATATTCATAATCGTGTTGCCATCGGGGTCTAAATCGGGATAGTGTGACGCCAGCATTAACAGATCCCGTCCCCTATTGTAACGACACCAAGAGCGGCAATTTCGTCGTCTGATAGTTGCTTGACGATTTTTATATCATTTTTTGTTTAACAAAACGGTGGGCGAGAGTACCCATTCCCATATTAAACAAAACCGCCTGACCATACTTGCCATTTTGTTAAGCGGTGAGTGTGAAATTTAATCTTACAAAAAAAAAATCCGAGTTCGGAAATTGTCGTTGATTTCCGATTTCCCCCGAGTTACAACCACTTAAAAGAGCACCTAATCAGTCCGTTTTCCACCGTTAAAAAATTATCTGCCCTATTTTTTCGCTCTCCTGTAAAAAGGTTAAAAATAGTACCTTAAAAATACATGACGCTAAGGTGAGATGCACTCTTATACAATATGCGATTAAAAATCAGGTGTTGGATTAAGCGACTTGTAATTGAAAAGGTCAGGTCTAGACATATTTCTGCCTCTATGAATACAATCTAAATCACCATACCTAATGATAGAGATTCATTATTTTAACACAAACACGTCGTTAAGGCCAAGCGGAACTGATACTCCGTTTTTGTTAAAAAATTCCTGTATATTTATTTCCATGGGTGCCACCTACACATTCACTTTAGTAATTGTAAATACAAAAAGACACCGAATCAGCTTATTGGAAAAATTCTATGTACACGGGCAAAAAAGTGTAACACTTTTGAATAGCCCGTAGTCAAGTAATTTCAGGGGAATTAATGTTATATTTGACCAAGTACAAGTGGTGTGTTTGATATGTTTTTATAGAGATGTAACATTGCGCAAAAGAAATAACAGATATATAATTTACATAACTTACTACCTCCATCTAAATTCTAATTCATGCATCGTTTATTTTATAATTTTAACATTTGGAAAGGAAAACTTTTGTTGCAGACCGTGAGGGGCAGATCCAGAACTGATTCACAGCAGAAAGGGGGGGGGGGGGTACCGCTTATAGTCTACTGAGGAAAAAACTTGCTCGAAAGTAACAAAATTATTCAATGGAAAGGCGATTCAAAACCCCGATCATCCCCCCTCTAGATCCGACATTGCCATGATAAAATATATTGTTCAGATTAGAATTTGGGCGACTGTTTTCCATGATATTATGAAGATGTTGAGGCTGATACAAACGACCACTGTTAACCTTGAAAAGGAAACTTGTTAATTGCATTGAAGTTTTGAAATGACTTTGAAAAGGGGGAGGCGTGGAATATACAAAAGCCGTCAAATTTGTACAGTTTCTATACATTAAAACGAATTAACTTATTTATAATATTACTATACAAGATGCATAACAATAAATTTTGAAACAAAGAACAAAACCTATAATTATTTGAATCCAATTCATTTATATTTTATATAAACAGTTTGTGTTGCTACTCAAGCAATACACATTGTCTTTGTTTTCTTAACGGGTACTTATCATTCAATTTGTTTATCAATCTTATATAAAACCGGTTCTCTATTAAGTTGGATAAAGCGATCAAAGATCAACAAAACACAAGATTGGTCGTTATTCAATGTCTGTGTATTTTGATTTGAATTTAAGTAGGTCAAATCCTCGCAACTCAAAATAAATTAAATATCCTTTTGATTCTTTAAATGAAAATTTGATTTTTTTTTTTTTTTAATTTTCATACAAATTAAATGAAACTATTTTTATAAAAATATTTTAGTGAATAGATAGCATTTTTCTTTTGTTATTTATCGCAATGTCAAGGACGGGTGTGTTCGTTGGGTAAGTAGTTATAACACAGGCACTAAAAACGAACCAACTTTAGAATTACGTATCTCTGTAAATGTTTGAGGTGCCACCTTGATTGTAGCATCAATTTATAGGAAAATATTTACTGTGTAACTGGAATTTTTTGTAGATTTTTCCTGTCACGGGCAAAAAAGTGTAACAGTAAATAACAACTCCCCCCATTTGACACAAAAGTTAAAATATTTGTAAACGTAAAACATTTTCGGTCGTAATATTTTGTATGTAAGTTAAGAAATAAATGTTTAATCCGTATTTAAGAACAATTTTGTCAAAAAGTGTCGTTTAATAACTTTTTAAAGGTCTTGACAACAGCGTAAACAACCCAATAACACTTTTCTACCTCGTTTGATAGAAGAGTTAAATTCTTTTGTTCTCTTTTCGGTGGAAATCGGACTGTAATGTTGTAACGACAGCGTATAATGTTGTAACCAAATAGTATAATGATGTACCCACATAGTATAAAGTTGTAATCACATAGTATAATGTTGTAAGTACTGGGTATAATGTTGCACAAACTTAGTATAATGTTGTGACATCATAGTATAATGGTGTAATCACAGATATAATGTTGAAAAGACAGCGTTAAATTATGCAACCACAGAGTATAATGTTGTAACCCCAGATTATAATGTTGTAACCCCAGATTATAATGTTGAATAGACAGCGTATAATGATCCAACGACTGAGTATAAAGTTGTAACCACATAGTATAATGTTGTCACCACGGTGCATAATGTTGTAACGCCTGACTATAATGTGGTAACGACATCGTATAATGTTGTCTCAACAGCGTTAATTGATGAAACGACAGAGAATAAAGTTGTAAGGCCCGAGTATAATGGTGTAACGCCTGCGTATAATGGTGTAATAGCTGAGTATAATGGTGTAACGCCTGAGTATAATGTGATAACTACTGAATATAATGCTGTAACGACAGTGTATAATATTGAACAACAGAGTAAACTAAAGAAAGTACTGATTATAATGTTAAAACTGCATAGTATGATGCTGTAATGACTGAATATAATAATGTAATAAAAGAGTAAAAAGTTTTAAGGACTGAGTATAATGTTGAAACGACCTAACATAATGTTGACACGACTGAGTATAATGTTGACACGACTGAACATAATGTTATAACGACTGAACATAATATTATAACGACTGAACATAATGTTATTACGACTGAGTATAATATTCTAACCACTGAGTATATTGTGGTAACGACTGAATATAATGTAGTAAGGACTGAATATAAACTTGTAACGACTGAGTATAAAGTTGTCACGACTGAGCATAATGGCGTTACGCCTGAGTATAATGATGGTTACCAACATAAGGCAGTCCTGGCGTTCCATATTTTGTGTCATAAAACATGTTCAACCTACCATTTTAATTGAGATTTCTGTACCAAGTCAAATCACTGATATTCATTTACCATTTCCAATATCAGTAGGGACAACAGCTAGTTACAAATCTGACATATCATCGTATAAGTCTTAGTGAAAATGGTCGCAGAAATATACTCATGGATTAGTTACACCTCATAATTTATGAATTAATTGCTGACATGCTGTGAAGTTGTGATGAAAGAAGGAAGGGTTGCCCTGATAGCCCTTCTGTTACTTTAGTATATGTTCCAATCAAAAGGACTAAATGCAACAATGTTTGATCTTGTTTGGGAAATATATTAACAGCCAATCTGCCAGTAAACCATACAAAATTCTAAATTAAGTTCCAAACCATCTCTTTCATATCAACTTAAGAGATGGTTCAACTAAAACACGCCTGGGAAACTCGAAAGTCGCAACCAGAATTCCGGGATCAAGATTTTTGTGATTTGCTTTTAATGTAATAGATTTGAGAAATCGAAGAATGTCACTCCATGTATATTTGTATAATAATTGTAAATAAAGCAAAATCAGTTTTAGTTTGTTCAATTAATAACATTAAGTTACATTTTTCCTTAAATCCGGACTTGTCCTGGTTAATAGAATCGCCTTGATACTATAAAAACGATTTCTGGCTTAAAAAAACAGGCTTGACTATCATTTTTAGTATATTTAAGTTCAAATGGAATGACATTCTACGATTCTTGCAAAAGGTGTTCTTTCACTTAGTATCAATAAACTTCCGGGTAACAATATTTGGTTGCGACTTGCGAGTTTCCCAGGCGTGTTAAAAAAAAAACCTCCATGAAGGACTTATTTGGGTAAAATATTTTTTCGGGAAAATGGCCGACCTACATGGCTCATCAGTATTACTTGGTTTCTTAATATAAAAATCAGATTGACTGACAATAAAATTCAAGGTATTTCAGTTAACCCTTTGAAGATTTCCTGTTCAACTTTTAATAATTTGAAGATAAATGGGACAAAAGAAACTTTGTAATACTTGAGGTTTTGTAATTAGTCAAGAAACCAAGAAATACTAATGAGCCCTGTAGGTCGATGTTAATATTTCCGGTCAAGGATGGATGTTTTGATGATTTAAGCAGATTGAAGGTATGGTTTTTTTCTTTATCAAAAACCTACTATACTAACTGCTGAAGTTGGTTATTACATTTTAATTAATGTCTAAGAAATTTAGTCCGGGTGATTTCAGAATTTTTTTCTTATGATTACTAAAAATCAAGTACCAAACCATGTGACACCAGGAAAAATGCTTCTGTGTAGACAGAATTGAGCAACATAATCAAAATCCAAATTTTAAAATGTCCAGGAAAAGTATGCAATTTACAAGAAATAGAAAAATTGTGATTCTACAAAGTTATATGGCATTGCAATGACATGTTATTTATTTTAAGTCCTCTGATTTCATAAAAGCCGTTTGTACTTTTATTTGTCGATGTTTTATTGGGTAAATGATAGTTTCACATTTTATTCATTGCTTTCCCAGCAAGTCCTTGATAAATTATTACGGTTACATTAAATGGAATGTTGTGTAGATGGACTTTTTTTTATTTGAATTTCATTGATAACATCATTGTAGTTAAAAATGGTCTACTGATTTAAACCCAGACTGAAGCAAAATTCATATTTTTGTTGACAGACCTTCAATTTTCTCCAAAAAGGTTTCCAGTGTTTTATTTATATAACTTATGCATGCATAAAATGTCTATTAGAAAACATGATGCTCCACATCGCAATGTAAAAAAAGTAACTTCGACCTGAACCTGAAGGTAGACCTGATCTAGGGCGGGCGGACGGACGGATCCAAACGAGCGGACTCATGCAAAAACGTATCAGAATACTAAATGTCCCTTTTCTTTCATATATAGGATTGCCAATAGCTGGCCCTTCGTGATATTCTATAATGATTCCATGCTGAAACTTTTCTTTTTAAACCTTATGGAATATGCGGTTACATTTTAATTGGACACCACAATTAACTGGCCATGGGTTTTCCGTAATCATCCGTTTTCTGAAAATAAGTAATGTTTATTTTTTGTTTGATCTGATATATTTTGCTGAAATGGAGATAAAATCAAACCCTTTGTTTTGAGTTCTTTAAAAGGTACATAAACCGATACCCCAGTCGATCAAATCTAGATTATCTTTAATTTGTATCAAGTGCATGTCGTATAAAGGATTGAAATGCTAATTGGTTTTTACGTGTTGTTTGCTTGCATTATTTCATGTAAGTTTAAAGCTTTTCTATATTTCATACTCATATATTAGGTTTGAAGATGCTCCTATTTTAACAAGTTTTCTTTAAAATTGTTGTGAATAGTCTATATCCCTTACATGTAACTTCCACTTATCCTCTTTCCGTTAAAACCTTGGTATAAGTATATTGTGCAGGACATTTAAAATTTTGAACAATTGGTAGTGGCCTAAATGACCCCTTTAAATCTTCTATTATATTGAAAAATTGAATAGGCAGTTCATGATCAATGAATGTCTGAATATACCAAGGTTTTAACGGAAAGAGGATAAATCATGGTGACTTTGAGATTTAAAAGATCCATCAAATCAACACTGTATGGAATGAGCGAAAGGGAAAAACGGTTGATTTCTGTGCCCCGATGTAGTTTATTGCTGTGTGCAAAATGAAGTCGTCTGTTTTTTCTGCCTTTTTACTTAATTATTGAATAATTACATATCCTGCAGCATCGGTGATTTCAACATTAGATAGTAACGATTTAGTTAATTCAAGTTTTACTTGCATTTTTATGTCATAAGCTATTTTTTATCACAAAAAGTCATCAATTTATAAATAAAACACGTTTTTTTTTTTGACAAATTACATAAATAAAACACTTGCGGATGAAAATAAATTGAACAAAAAGTGTTCATCGTGTAGTTAAGTGTATATAGAATTTTATTGTTGATAAATAAAGTTTAATAATGCAAAGTTTCTAGACAGATCGATGAAATAAAAGTAAGTGTTGAAATTTGCACCGCGAATGTATATTTCTGTGCTGATTTTCTACATGCGAATGTATATTTCAGAGCCTGCTGAAGTTTAATTGTGTGGTTGCGAATGTTTTGTTCTGAGCTATAAATACTTGGCCATAGAAAATCAGATCAAATAATGGAAATATAACTTTAATTCTAACTCCAAACCAGGATCATTTTAAAACAAGTGTTCATTTACAATTCCTGTCTAAACCATCTAATGTTTTACTTATTCTATAATGTACAAAAATAATATATTAAGCTCTTTTAAACAAAGCACGACAAAATTTATTTGTGATAAGGGGACAACCATTTAATTCTGAGGGGCAATTGCGGTCGAGACAGATTATTTATTTTCAGAATTTTGCGGGCAAGAATATTTATTTTCTGCGTACAATACCTTAATTGAGCATTAGGATCTTGGGACAGATTATTTATTTTCTTGCAAACTGAGGACAGATTATTTATTTCCAACTTTTTCCAGGCCAGAATATTTATTTACAAAAACTGCCAGCCCCCCTTCAAAATCAAATGGTCGTCCCCTAAAATCTATATTTATACATGTATTGAGTATTTTTTGTATTCTGTAAACCTGGGATATTTTTTGGGCACCATCTTTGCTTTTCCTGGTAGGATACTGAGTTTTAGTTCACACAGTTTTAAAAATACACCGTAATCTTATTGTATCTCGCTGTCAATTTTTTTCAATTTAGGTGCAGCAAGGACAGCGCGAAAATCGCAAAATAATACTGTCTCGATAATTTCCTGGTTTACAGTAGTGGATTTGTTTATGATAACATTTCAAAATAACATTTCCGCACAATAAAACTAACAGTTTTATACCCAGCTTCAATAAACAATGGGGGGGGGGTTCCAAAACATCATCGAAGTCAAAAACGGTTAATATTGTAATTTTTTTTTCATCTGATACAATGTTGCATCTTCTGGTTTAGAATCAAAATCTTAATGTTTAAACTTGTTCTTTTTCTCATCCACTCTATTTTCAAAAGATTGCTACAGGTAGCCAATGTCCCCCGCCGCCATATTAAAGTTTGAAATTATTTAAAATTTGAAGAATTAAAATTGCATTGGGAAAGGATCAACTACATATCATGACAAACAATCCTACAAAATTTCTTCATAATCCGTTGAGCGGTTTCAGAGGAGTTGAGCTCATAAAGTGTTCCTATGACCTAAAATTAATCATAATGGCGGTGCGATATTATCAACTACATATCATGACAAACAGTCCTACAAAATTTCATCAAAACCTGTTGAGCGGTCTCAGAGGAGTTGCACTCACAAAAGTGTCACGGATGCACGGACGGACTGACGAAGACCATTACCATGTCCCTCCACGGTCGCGTTGCAGCGGGGGACAAATATTTACTTTTTCCTTGGGATGTTTGTGGACAAAATGCAAAATAGTATCGTCGAATATGCCAGAAGAAAATTAAAAATTTAAATTAATCCATTTTAGATTTCTGACATTGAAAAAAAAATCTTTCCATCAGTGCCTCTATAGCCTTTATTTGAAGCACATTCATGTTATTACATCAAATGATAAAAATAAAAAGCACAGAAATAAACAACAACAATTTTTGCAGCACAGAAATCAACATTCGTAAACTCGGAAATAAACGACAGCATTTCTTTAACCCATTTTATTGAGTGTTTACAAAACAACAAATCAGTTATTTATTGTAGGTTTTTTGTTGACCTTTCATGAGATATTCTATCAAATAAGGATTAAAAACGCAAACTGCTACTTAGAAATGAGTTTTTCTATAAATAAAAGGCTTTTCTATTATGATAAGTTTTATCAAAACACATAAATAAACTTTCGCTACTTTAAAAACTGCTCTCAAATAAACTACAGCGTGCACAGAACTTAACAGCAGCAGGGCACACAATAAACATTCGCCTCATAAGTTAAACACAACTGTAACATCACTTGAGAAGACAATTACTAATCTTCAACAGTAGAATATGTTCTTATGAATTATAAAGTAAATTTACACTTACGAATTGCTCACAGATGTGCCATAGAATTATGCGATTTTCAACATTTTAACTTTTTGTTTTTTCATTGCGATTTTTCTTTAATTATTTATCTATTGTTTTAAAACTGGTTAGAAAACAATAGCGTGACAAGTAAGAAACTAAAAATGAACCTTAACAACACTAGTTTATCTATTTTTCGTACCTAAATGACATATTTTCGTCTTTCGGATGTTTACAATCGTCTGTTTTACCCACAATACCACAATGACACAGGAGTAAACTACACCGGGGCACAGAAATCAACCGTTTTTCCCTTTCGCTCTTTCCATACAGTGATCAACCAAAACTTAGAATTAATGATTTATGTCCATTGCCTCAAGAATTTTCTTACACTTAATAATGTTAATATTAGGCGTTTCAAATACCTTGGTTAATTTGGAGGCTTTTAAAAAGGCATTAATTGCATGATTTCAAAATGTAAATAGAAAATAATGAGATGTGGAATAAGTGTACGCGACACAACTCACAAAACATGCGGTAATTTAGAAAAACCACAGTTTATTTTACTCCGCATCGTTAATTTATTGCTAAAATGAATAAATTTGAGGAAACCTAAATAATTCATATTCGACCAAAAGATACCCAAACTTTGGTCCAAAACCTCCTAGTACGGAAACAGCAAACAGGCATATTTTTTTAAAGAACTAATATTTTTTCTTGTATATATATTTTGTCATTTGGTGTAATAATTTCAATATATATTTAATTGACAGAAATTAAAAGAGATTGTTTAAAATTATCCGACAAAGATAGAAAAAAAAACCCTCTTGGGTCGTCCCTAATTTTAAGACAAGCATGCATCAGACATGCATCAGACATGCAAAGATGAAAACATGAAAATCCCAATTCACAATCCTGGTAGATGTGTGAAATGACGTCGAACGAGAAGACTGTCGGGTACCTTCTGAAAGCCAGGTTTGTGGAAATTGAAACATTAATGAACTCTTATTGTTTACAAATCAATCATGGTTGCCAGTATAGCCGGTCGCCGGATATCTTGAAATCACCATGAACCGGAAACAAGTTTGTTTCCGAATATATTTTTTTGTACCATGCGTATCTGCTCAATACTAAACACAGTGTGAACGGAGTAAAAATTTGTCTTGTAAATCATCTTTTCAAATGAAAATTGATCTGCACACTCCCCTCCTGACCACTACTAGGACATTAAACATTTTGTGTTTTCCTGCATAAGATTTGACCTATCGGGCAAAAATGACCAATCTTGGGTACACATTTTCTAAGTTATTGATTAAAAAAATCAAAATGGCGGATTATTTTTTCATTATTGTCAACCAATTTTCAATGTCAAATCTCAGTAAGTATCAGTTTTATGACTGAGAAAAAAAACAAGACAATATCATAAATTCAAAATGCATCCGATTGGCAAAAATTTTGATTTATAACTTGCTTTAATCCATGAGTATATTTCTGTGATCATTTTCACTGAGAATTATACGATGATATGTCAGATTTGTAACTAGCTGTTGTCCCTCCTGATCTCGTTGCGCGTGGCGCATTGCAAGGCTTTAAATCTTTTACCACACATGCATGACCTTTTTCCAGACTTTCAATCTGCTTAAATCATCAAAACATCCATTCTAGACCGGAAATATTAACATCGACCTACAGGGCTCATTAGTATTTCTTGGTTTTTTCACAAAATCAGCTTGACTAATTACATAACCTCAAGTATTACAAAGTTTCTTTTGTCATATTTATCTTCAAATTATTAAAAGTTGAACAGAAAATTTTCAAAGGGTAAACTGAAATACCTTAAATTTTATTGTCAGTCAATCTGATTTTTTAAATTAAGAAACCAAGTAATACTTATGAGCCATGTAGGTCGGCCATTTTCCCGAAAAAATATTTTACCCAAATAAGTCCTTCATGGAGGTCTTTTAGTTGAACCATCTCTTAAGTTGATATGAAAGAGATGGTTTGGAACTTAATTTAGAATTTTGCATGGTTTTCTGGCATATTGGCTGTTAATATATTTCCCAAACAAGATCAAACAATTGTTGCATCTAGTCCTTTTGATTGGAACATATACTTTTAAGTGACAGAAAGGATATATATTTTAGATTGCAAAGTTTTGAGATGAAACTAACACAATCCCTGTTATTACGCGTTTTGCGCTTGCCACTTAGATTGTATGAAGGCTTCAACTGATGATTTCGAGGTTTTTTTTATCAAACTGCTAACTGGTTGGCATCCACTTTTATTTTTACATAAAGTATCAAGAAGGAATGTGTCCATGGGACACGGATGCCCCCGCTAGGCCTCAAACAGGAAGTAGATATCCGACAGACCCGAAAGTCGCTTAGAACATACAGTTTGTCATATTTAACCATCCTACCAAGTTTCATATCATTCCCATGTATGGTTTTTGAGAAAAGCTGGACAGAAATTTAATTTTCATAATTTTTCATATTGACCCAGTCCAAAACTGGAAGTATATGTCCAACAGGTCTGAAAGTAGCTTAGGAGATACAGTTTGTCATACTGAACCATCCTCAAGTTTAAAATCATGTACGATCTCTGAGAAAAGCTTGACAGAAATTTTCAAGTCGATTTTCATAGATTTTCATATCGGGCTAGTCCCAAACAGGAAGTAGATGTCTGACAGAGCTGAAAGTCGCTTAGGACATAAAATTTGTCGTGCTGAACTATCCTACCAAGTTTCAAATCATTCCTGTGTATGGTTTCTGAGAAAAGCTGCATGACGGAAATTGGAACGGACGGACCTGAGTAAAACTTAACCCCCCCCCCCCGACATGTCGTGGCGGGGGCATAAACAACCGATTGAAATTCTCATCAACATTTCAGCTAATCAGTCTTTCAGTTAAGTAATAAAGTGATTTTGCAGAATTTTGAAATTAAATATTAAACTTTCAAATGCAACCAACAAAGAACTCAATTAAAAACGATATTCCAATGCCTCGAATCAAATACCACAGACCAAACTATACCGAGTAACACAAATAACGCACCACTGGATTCTTTAAAGAAAAAAATTTTTATTAAAATAAAACCAAATTCAATAAAAGACCAAGTTATTATTTCTGAAATTGATAATTTTATGAATAACATGATCAAAAAGTTAGAATGGGAAAGCCTCGAAGAGAGAAGGAAAAAGAACAGACTTTGTATGCTTTATAAGATCAAGAATGGCCTCGTAGACATAGATCTTAAGACCAAGTGACAACAGACCGATTGTACCAAGAAAGGACCAAGACAGAAACCTATGGAAAATCCTTCTTCCCAAGAACCATCAGGGACTGGAATCCTCAGCTGGAATCAACTGCCTACCATCATCACATCGGCAAACACAGTGAAGGGTTTCATGTCCGCCCCAAAGGCGAGACCTGACAGGAACTAGATCAGCACCCACCTGTACAAAGTTTTATAAATCTGTAGATACATATGGAACGCCAAATTAACATATATTCAATTAAATATACCAATCTTCAAATTATTGAAGATATCTTCAATCATTTGAAGATATCTTCAAATAAATTGAAGATATCTTCAATTCAATTGTACCTATCTTAAAATAATTAAAGATATCTTCATATCAATTGAACCTATCTTCAAATGAATTATACCTAGGTGCAATTTAATTGCACCTAGGTATAATTCAATTGTACCTATCTTCAATTGAATTGAAGATATCTTTAATTCACTTGAAGCATAGACCTGTATATTAAATAGATTTGCAATTTGGTGAAATCTCGTAATATCTCATGCAAAGAAACGAGATTTCGTACAAAATAAACAATTTGAAATGTACAACTTTATACTGTAATATCTCAAAAGCCTTTAAAGATTTTAACATAATTCTTTTTAACAGCCATTCATAAATGTTTTGAGATTTTAAATGTGTTAAAATAACATTTATAACATTTATCACTTAAGAGGAGTTACAAAAGAGCCCATACTACCCTTATTTTCAAGAAAAATACAATATTTTACAAAATTTTCGTAAACTTTTCACTTTAAATTGTCATAAAAATGTTATTTCTGAACAAAATTAAATGAAATTTTCACACAGATATTCCTTAATCTTTTCTCTATTTGATGCAATTTATTCTGATTAATTCCATAGAAAGACATAAAAGTAGTTAGCAAAATAAAGAAACTCTCATTTATCAACCAGTGATATTTTCACACATATACTGGACAATTAACAAGTTGCAAATCTATTTAATATACAGGTCTATGCTTGAAGATAGGTCTAATTCCAACATCTCCATAATTCATTTGGAGATATCTCCAATTCAATTCGACAGTCTCGATATTATCTCAGACTTTATTCTCTGCGAAAATTTGTCAATGGTGGAT
This sequence comes from Arcuatula senhousia, assembly GCA_963971305.1. Taxonomy (NCBI): domain Eukaryota; kingdom Metazoa; phylum Mollusca; class Bivalvia; order Mytilida; family Mytilidae; genus Arcuatula; species Arcuatula senhousia. Next base: position 52,104 of record CAXARO010001696.1, read on the forward strand.
AGGTAATCATAAAACAATATTTATCGTTACGCCTTTGAAAAATAAACTGCGCGGAAAAAACTTGCCAAGCCCCCCTTTCAACATTACAAAAATATTGTTTCATTCCCCTAAAAAATCTGAACCCCGCACGGCCGCACCTACCGGTCGTCTGCTTTGATGCCCATTGAAATCTTCATAAAATTCCACCTGTCTCATCAACTTCGCAGTTGACTGGTCACAGACAAAGAGGAAATTTGTGTTATGCATAAGGTTTTCCTTTTAATAGCTAAGGTTAAAGTTATTATTAATATGAGGCAGGTTAAACCTGTAACGCTCCCGAGGTTTCAATTAATTTATTTTTTATTGTTCGAAAATAAAAACAAACTAGCTTTTCTTGTGGGTTACGTGAGCGTGTAATGACGTCTAAAATTTTCAACGATAAAAACGTCAAAAAGACGCCGAAAGTTCAGGAAAACAAGCGCGTGCTATACCGGACGTTGAAGGAAAATTCAGCTCATACATGTCATAGTACAACTAAAATATTGACATTTCTACCATTATCGCTCCCTTCGGGAGCGTATCATGATTATTATTTTTTACAAAAAGATAGCTCGTTTTGTCCTCTATTGCATTTCCGATCTGACTGTCCAAATGATTGTTGTATCAAACAGACATGGTGCCCCGCTTTTATATTTATCAAACAGCTAGGTTATCTATCAATTATAAAGCTCACCTCATCCATTATTGTCATTAATAGAAAATAATGAGATGTGGAATAAGTGTACTCGACACAACCCATTAAACGGCAATTTAGAAAAACCACAATGGACAAAGCGGGAATTGACATGAACTTTTCAAATTTTAAGTGCTCATTCATGCAGATGTAACCGGAGAGCATGAATTACTTCACAAAATCGACATGTCCTGACTGGGAATCGAACCCGAGACCTCTAGGTTTACAGTCGGGCGCTCTACCCTCTGAACCAAAGAAGTACTTCCCTTGTTCAGGGATAAAGGCTGGCTGTTTAATAGGAAGGGGAGCAACCCCATTACACAGAAAAAGAAGGTCACAGCCAGCATCTGAACCATATGTCTTGCTAATCATCCCTAGATACACCTACCATATCACTTTGTTGAAGTTAGCAAGAATGAACCTTAGTCATCCTTGTGGAAAATCTAACATCATGTTACCCAAATTCGGCAGTTTTTCGCGTTTTTTCTATGTCAAAAGTTTTTGACTTGCAATATAAAAACAAAAGTTTACCTAGGAAATCTTTAACTTTTTTTTTGTTAATAATTCTAGCATAAATTTTTGGACAGCTAGATTGTTGGTTCTTTGTAAAATACTGACAAACATACCATACTTCAATGCATTTTCATCTTGGTGGTGTAACCCAATTTCGGCATTTACAATTATTTTATTGATAATCCCCGTACTTACCGGAAATCAGATGTAATTTATTAAATTCCAAACATTCAAAACAAAATCATAGAATCAGATTCATTTTTATTTTTGGTTTTGTATCTGTTTCACTGTTAGAATGTTTAGGCTACGTCGCAAGCTATGTCAATATTTAGGACGTATAAAATGACGTCACACAAGGAAGTATTTTATTGATTTTTGGTCTAAAAATAACAATTATTTTACAGACTGTCGGGGTTTTTCTCTAGATTCAGTAGTTTCTTATAATAGACAAAATATTACAAAGTTTACTTGTTTGAAATTTTCCCTGACGTTTTTATAAAAAAATGCCGAATTTAGGTAGCATGCTGAAATTGGGTTACATGACGTTAGGTCACAACCAGCATCTGAAGCATGTATTGTGCTAAGCATCACTTAGATGCACCCATACCAATACTGTTGAGGCAAAAAAAATGTCCGTTTCCTGCTTCCCTACCTACCCTATTTTTTTTTTACCCTACCCTAAAGTTTTTATTGGCATTTTGGAACAAGCACTGTTAAAGTTGGGATTGCTTCCCCATTGACTCAATGTAAAATAATTTTGTAAAAAAAAAAAAAAATCCTATCTACCTACATTTACCTACCCTAATTTTCAAGAGTAGGAAGCAGGAAACAAACATATATTTTGTTTTGGCCTGATTTGTGCTCATGTCAGTAAGCAATAATGGACTTTAACCATTCTTCTGTAAAAAGTCATTCATGTTCATTTCATGCGGAAAATGTTGGTCACAGTCAGCATCCGAAGCCTGAATTGTGCTTAGCATCACTAGGTGCACCTACCATACAAATATAGTTGATGTGTGCAGTGCACATGTCAGCTAGCAGGAATGGACTTTAATCATGAATTCCTTGTAAAATGTGGGTAGAAAGTCCACCAAAGAAGGCATGTGTCAAAAACCTTTGTCAGTCCACCATGGGCTGCATGTGTCCAGAGCAATGGACTATCCATATTGGACCTTAAAGGTACAGGGTTCAACGTGTTGGGATTGTATCATGGTGCGCTCGGCGAAGCTTTTTATTGTAGTGTTAGTCTGTGTTCTAAGAATTGAAAAGAGGTTTTTGACATCTACATGTATGTGATTGAATTTTGCCAAAGCATTTTATTTTCAGATTTTTTATCATTAACCAGCTATTTACTGGTATATTTTTTTCTTTTCAGATGTTTCCTCATTAACCACCTCTTCACCTGTCTGGGATTTTCCCTGCCGCTATCATGGTGTAATTGAAAGCAAATTTGAAAGAAGTCCTAACTTCACCCTCCAACATGGAGCACCTGAATTTTGTGATGGTGATAATTACATGTCTTTGTACATGTATGGTAACTACCATTATACATACATAACAGAGGGATGGTTCCGATACAGTGGCAGAGAGAATATTCCAACATGGCCACCTGAGCCTGGACAATGTGGGTCAAAGTCACCTATATGGTTACAAGGTAAAAGTAATGATTATAAGAATTCTATTATGGTTGACCTTTGTATAGTCAGTCAGAATATTTTTGTCAGGTAACAGAGTTTTTGAAATATGTTTAGGTTTTGTCGGACCACACGCTGTAGCATGAGTAAATCAACCTGTCTATTCTCTATGGATTACAGTCTGCGAAATTAGCACTGGCCCGCTTGCCCCTGGCCAGTAAAAATCCTTTCGGGCATTAAAATTTGGGAAAATTTGTATATATAAATATCTACAAAGATATAAGATTTAGGCAAGTGAATTTCAAATCCTAATTTCTTAGACTGTAATGGTTTAAGAGTAATTTGCTAGATTTTTTTGGCAAGTCCCCAACATTTCAAAAACACCAACAGGGATTGGGAAGGCAGGGGGCCATGGGCCATTGGCACCATTGGCACATCAAAAATGAAAATGGCCCCCTCTCATTTTGAAAATTTATATAGAATATTAAGAAATGGCCCCTTGAAATTTTGATTTTTTATGAAAAAAGTGGTAAATGGCCTTTTGCAAAAAATTCCTTCCCAATTCCTGCACCAAAGTAATATACTAACAGTCAGAGAAATTAGGAAGTGGAGACCAGTGGACCAAATGCCTATTTTCATAAAATTTGCTTATTTTTTCCTAAATGTTTAATATGAATAAAGGCAAAATTTGATTGCATCAAACCAATTTTAACTGGATATTTCCAGTAGGTCCAGCCTTATTTCGAAGACTGTACTAAGGGTGTTCTTAAGGTTAACAATATACAATCATTCTTTAAACAAGTCCTCAGGGTTCCTTACTTAGGAAAATATCTAGTCCCACTTCAAATTGTTGATGTCTTCTTTATGTAAATTGGAATGAATTTGATGAACCAAAGACTATTAGTCTGCAAAACAAGGTAGTCGGGTGTGACATAATACATGGTAGTTTTCAATGGTAAAAGAATTAGAATTTACTTTATATCATTATTCCTCATTTGTTCATGTAGTTAGAGGGGGTATATTTTAATTGTCACTGCCTCTTATACATGTACATGCAAAAATAATAAAGAATAAATATTTGTTTTCTATCATCATTGAAAATATGGTTATAAATGGTTCTGTTTAATTAATTTATGAGTATCAGACGCATATTTTATATAACTATTTACTTAACTTTGTTTTGTTGTTGCGATGGCCTAGAAATAAAAGATAATATTTCACAATGCCTATTCTTGAGTTCTTTACAAACTATTGATATATTCATAGGTCTAATTTTTCCATGGCTCTAAAGTCTCCTCTAAAGAATATATACAAAAGATGTCATTGAATATCAAGATTTAATACAAATACAAAAAAACAATCTGTTGCTTAAATTATAATGTTTTTAAAAATTTCTTTTATGTTTAAAAGATCTTAAGTATTTTACTTCTATTAATGTACCTTCAAATTATATTTTGTCAGAAGATGGGCTTATTTGAAGTAAAAAAACTGATTGCATGCAAAAAAGAATTACCCAGGGCCACTTGCAATTAAGTAATTAATTGTTAACATATTTTAGACTGTTCTTTAGTACGTCATATGCTACTAACAAATAATTTAAACCCCCTACATCGACAGGTTAATGTCTTAACTATTCAATTATACCAAGTGCTTAGTTGTTGTTAGTTAAAATTTCTATTTTCATTCAAAACAAGGTTAAGTTTAACCGATGTCCTGCCAATACTTCTTAGTAAAAGTTAAAGTCTTGCATGTTTCTTTATATAATATGTCAAAAAGAAATGCATGCAAAACCCTTCTCCTGATATGTATGAAAATAAACATTTATATTAAACTGACAATATGCCAAGTACAAATGTAATCTATGCATTAATAAAAAAAAAACCTGTTAAACTTGAAAGCTTTGGATTAAAGGTGTTTAACCATAATTGGTGTGTTATCTAGTGGCTTCTCTCCCTTTAAAGATAGACCTGCCATTGAAAGATAACCAAGAATCTTGGGTGTCCCTTTATTGTTTAGAAATTAGGGGCCCAAAAGGGATTTTTTTGTGTTTACCTCAATAACTTCAGTTCTGGTTGAGAAAATGCTTTGAATTTTTACAATTTTTGTTCCTTACCAATAAATGATTAATTTAAATGATATTTAAAGAACAGTATCTTTTTTCGTTTGGAAATGAGGTGCCCAAAACGGCCAAAAATGCATTTTTTTATTTATGGTCTATATTGAAAAAAAGATTTGCAAGTTAATTTTTGTCATATATTGTATTTATATTTCTGAATATTAAGTGTCAGTCTATAATTGGTTGTATGTGACAAATATGTTTTGTAAGTCCACCATAGGATGCAACTGTCAATAACTTTTGATTGTCCATCCTGGCCCAGAACATACAGGGTTTAACAATTTGCCATCTGACATAGGGCCAGACATCAATTGGTCTTGTTTTTTTTTTTCAATAGTGACACGGTACCACTATTTCAAAGGTGTTCTTTGGTTTTTATACGACCTCAAAATTTTTGCGATCGTATTATGTTATGGCGTCGTCGTTGTCGTCGTCGTCGATTTTTAGATAGACACTTCGGTTTCCGTGCGATAACTTTAGTTGTAGTTAACCAATTGTTATAAAATTTTGATATGATGTTTATAACCACTTAAGAACAGGGTTGGCAAAAACCCGGGTTTTAAGAGTATTTCCCAGCCCAGTGGGAAATACTGGGAAAACCCGGGTTTTATTGGGTTTTACTGGGCAATACTGGGCATTACTGGGTAATAAGTTTTTTTTTCGTATTAAACTATCATAAAAAACCTACATATCATTCAGTATCAATAAGTCCATGTACATTTAACACTTTTAAACTAAATCAGTGAGAGATCAAAATATAATTAAAAAGATACAGTAGGCTATATATGATGAATTTTACATGCATAGAAATGCCAAAGGATCTATGTACTAAATTGATATGGCCTTATACAATTTCAATGTTTTTTTTAAATGCATGTATGTTATAAATACACAAGCCCTACCTACATGTATTAACAATAAGACAAAATTAGGATGTTTTGATTAATAATCCTTATTCAATCTACATGTATATGGTTTCACAAATTTGTTTCTAGCCTGGGGGTTTTATAAATAATTAGCATAGATATGATTAAACTGTGTATTGTCATGATTAAAACTATAATGATAAATGGTGAAAAAATTAAAGCAAAAAAAAGTAGTGCAAATATACGAATTATTGAAATAATACATGAATGGTAATGTTTTATTTACTGTCAAATACAAATCATTTATGTATTTTGTAGACAATGAACAATTTTGAAGCATAAAATATTATTAAATATGAATTTTTTTCATGAAAAAATTCTTATTACCCAGTATTGCCCACTTTCACAATTTTAAGGGTATTGCCCAGCCCGGGAAATCCCGGGTTTTCCCGGGTGGGAAAACCCGGGCGGTCAATACTTTGCCAACCCTGCTTAAGAAAGGTTGGTATTGCATTTGGGATTTCTTGCCCCTACTGTTTAAGAAAAAAGGGCCAAAAGGGGCAAAAATGGGTATTTTGTCAAAACATCTGTAGAATGTTTAATTTTCATCCGATTTTGATCATTCTTTTTTCATTGTATTCCTCAATAAATTCTGTCAACAAAATGTAACAACAGTTTTGATGTATCTTGTACCGTTACATTGCAATAAGGGGTCAAAAAGGGCCCCACCCAAAAAATCAACTTTTTTATTTGTGGTCCGATTTTCAAAATCTTTTTTTCATTGGAATTCTTGTAAAAATCCCTGCCTGCACTTTCAATCAGATTTGCAATATCTCATACCGTTTTTTGAGAATTTAGGGGTCAAAGGGGCCAAAAACGACAATTACAAGTGTTTGTCTTGGCAAATGGTTTATTAAAAAAAAATAATTGTAGTGAGCTGAGGAATTGTTTTAAAATGATGTTTCTAACCACTAGAGAAAGTTTCCTCATGTGTTAGGGGATTTTGGCCCTTACCATTTCAAAGAAAAAGGGACCTAAAGGGGGAAACTGGGTGTTAAGACAAATCTCTGTAGAACATTATCTTTCATACAATTTGTCAATTTTTTTCATTGTAATCCTCAATAAACATGATAAATTCTGTCAGGAAAATGTTACAACAGTTTTTAAGTATTTTGTACCGTTACATTGCTATCAGGGGTCAAAAAGGGGCCACTCCCAAAAAATCGACTTTTTTGTTTGTGGTCCAATTTTGAAAATCTTTTTTTTTCATTGGAATCCTTGTAAAATCCATGCCATCATTTTCCATTCAGGTTAGCAATATCTCTTACCAATTTGGGGAAATTAGGGATCAAAGGGACCAAAAGCACATTATGAGTTTTCCTTAAAGGTTGGTATAGACAAATAAATGTGTAAACAAAATTCAAATATGCAATTTAAAGTCCCCCAAAAAATGCATGTGTCAAAAAGCACGACCATTGGCTGCATGTGTCCAAAGTATTTGACAATCCATATTGGGCTGCAAATGTACAGGGTTCAACATGTTGCGGTCGTATCATGCTGTGCTCGGCGTAGCTTTTTATTGGAGTATAGAATTCACATGCTTTTTCTTATTCTTATATCCTTACACTTCTAACATGCTAAATATTCACAAATCAGACTTATAAGACTTAAGTATATTTAATGATATGCCCTGCTGCCCTGCATAAGAAATTAAGGAGGCATATACCGTTTGGTCTCTTTTTATATCCCTTCTTCAGTCTGTCTATTCCAAATCAAAATTAACTACAAGTTAACAATGACATGATTTTTCCATATTAGGAACATACCCTACAGGATATGCTGAAACTATTAACATGACAGCATGCATGGTTGTCAATGGTACAAGTTGTTATAAAAGCTGGACTGTTCCAGTCATGAACTGTGGAGATTTTAATGTGGCCTATATCAAACCATTGACACCTGACATAGGCTGTGGACATTACTGTATTGGTAAGATTTTTATGAAATGTGTAAATATCATACAATTTATCATATAAAGTTTTGCAAAGTTTATATGATGCTTGGTTAGCAGTGTTTCCCAAATACCGCCAGACCGACAGACCTGTCTGGCAAAATTTCTTTCGGTCTGTCAAAAATTTTCAGATAATTTAGTTAAACATATAGCAAAAAATAGCCAAGGTGTCGTGGTGCTATTAGAATTCTACTATAGATTTTTTTTATTTTTGGCACATTGATAGACCTTAATGCATAGATAAAAAATATCAAATAAAAAGAGGGGGTCACCGTCAATTTTAGAGCTCAAGCATCCTTCTAAAAATAGCAAAGTTTTAATATTTTTATATAGAATGTATCGGGAGAAACACTATAAAGCTACCTAAAGAAAAATTCCTACTATAGAATGAGCTCAAAATCTAAAGGAAAGTCCCTTTTCTAAAGCTCTTGGAAATTGTAAGAAAAAAACATAGGGTCACCATTCATTTTTTCAAAATATTTATGAAAATTGAAAATTTCCCTTTTAATTCTATATAAATTATCTCCCTTTGATGAAGTATGGGAAATTCTTAATATGATTTAGAAGACCTTTTTTGTATTACAATTGCTCATAATTTGTTAAAATATATAATTAGATATGGTTTTTGTCTGCCGTATCACGTTTATTTATCAATTTTATACAAAAAAACAATATGTGCAAAAAGATGCTCAGTAAAAAAGTCTCGAGCCACCTTAAACAGAATGATCAATGACCCAGTATTATAAAAAGAACAGAAAATTGCATGCACAGGTATTAACTTATGAGAAAAATGACAACCTGACTTGGTACAGGCATTTGAAAAGAAACCACATAATGACAAAAACTCAGGAGAAATACTTTATTGCCAGCCATCACAATGATCACTAAAATCATTTAAATGATGCATACCATTTAAATGATGCATAAAATTGACTTTGCAGAGCTAACTGTTGATCCATGTGACAACTTCACAGCAATAGAGTATGACCAATTTCATCATGCAGACTATTACAACACATTGATGTTTGACTGCCAATATTTTTCAACTGGATGGTATGGATTTGATGGAGGTTATGAACTTTTGAATAGACCTGTAGGTTATGGTCATTGTGGATCATCTAGTCCAATTTGGCTGAAAGGTAAGTTAAGTGTTTTTTATTTGGGGGGGGGCATAGGGTTTGGGAGAGTTTGCATCTATTTTGCTAGAATTTTATCAGCAGTGAATAAAGAGCATGCAAAGAAACACCCAAGGCATTTTAGACTCCAAATAATATAAAAAACAAGACATCACAAACAGAAATAAAGACAGAAATAAAGTTACAAGCCTACAAACCCTATCATAACAAGTGTGAATTCAAGTGCTCTGGAAGGGAATCAGTAATCCTCAAAATTTACCTTGTGTGATTGGTGTCAAGATGGAGGAGCTATTTTCACCCCAAACTTAAGTTGTAAAATTTGTCATAAGAGTAGGTTTCAGCCGATCAAAATCCTATCAAGAAATTTACTCTTAAGATAATTTTTACACTTACACTGTGAAAAGGGCAAATGTTTTGAGAATACAACATTTTGTTCTATGATTTCTGTTAACCAAGGACAGTTTCATTCATAAGTCAAGAGTTATTAGATCTATTTATAGCTTCCTCTTATAGTACTTAACGGTGTTGATTTTATGTCGGGAATAGCCAAATGTTTAAGACGCCGGTGACATATACGTCTTTCATAAAAGATTGTCATTTTAGTTTCCTTATACTAGCAAGAAATTAAGCTATAGTTTTAAGACAATTAAAGTTTTTTTTGGTACTTCATCTCTTGACTGTTTTAGGTAAGATGCCAGAAGGTCCAGGGGAGACTACCATACTAGCAGCATGTGTTGTAAATACAGATTATTTATGTATGTATAATTGGACTGCGCCAGTCAAAAATTGTGGAGCCCAGAAAATTATGTACATCAATCAAGAAATGATGCATGGATACTCATGTGCCAGATTTTGTTTGGGTAAGGCATTAAAAATTTTATTTAAACTTAATAATGGTAAGCACATCATGAATCTGTAAAGTATAGATTGGTTGAAACTTCAAAGTTGTAGGAAATCATATCAGGCCGGATTTCATGGAGTGGGTGGGCGGGGAAGAAATTTTTGTAACAGTTATCTCAGTAAATACTAATCACAGCCACTTGAAATTTGGTATACACCATCAGGGTGGGGTCTTATAATGTGGGATTCGACTTCAGGTCCGTCGCTCAACTACTTCTTGTTTAACGAAATATGGTAATTTTTTTACTTTGACAGAGTTTTTAGGACTTAATTCCCTCAACATGTTTAAAATGACCTACATAGTTCATCTCTGAAAGGATATTACAGGGATATTTTCAACCCTTTCAATATTTATAAAAGGGTACAATATCATGACATTGCAAGAACATTTATATATTCTTATTCTTAGTACACAGGAAGGTATAAATTTTACACAAAGAGGGTATAGATAATTTATAACTTATATGATTTGCATTTTCTATCTGCAGAATCACAGAATGAAACATATACTTCTGCTTATGACAACCCTTGTCATTACCATAACACCATACTTAGTTCATTTGATAGAACAGATGGATACTTCTTCCAGTATACTTCAGAAGATAAAATATGTGATGGCTCATATTATAATGAACAAAACCAAATGTATTCCATGAGCAGTATGATTGGGCCTGGTTGGTACAAGTTTAGTGGAGGAGAAAATATTATGACTAAAGCTCCTGTATCTGGTGCCTGCGGGACAAGAGCTCCTTTGTGGTACAAAGGTATAAAATTTCAGTATAATTTTTGGTCTCGCCCTTACTGAATATTCATGTAAGGCAAGACAGAGATATTACTTTCTGGGTCAACAGCAATGGCAATGGCGGCATATACTTTTTATTAAGACTTTTGTAAATTACTTGGAAAAATATAATATTTGTCATACAGACGTTTTGGGTTCTATTAAAAACGAAAGAATATGGAATATGTGCCAGAAAGACACGATCCACATTTTGGTTTGATTTTGATAAATGTACAAAGCAAAATTTCACTGCGTGTGAAGTGCTTTTCTGGATTAACCTTCATCAGACACGCTAGGAGTAGAAAAACTTGGAAAACCGGTATAATATTAGATTTAATTAAACAAAACAGAAGCCAAAAAATATTACAACAATGACCAATGAGATTTTATCAAATTTTAAAGAAATAGTCACACGTTGTCAAATTTTGGAAATATGTAAACTGTGTCTTTCCAACACATATTCCAGTACTCAAAAATATATAAGAGCATACATCTAGTCTTAGCAACTGTCACCATGCAATGTGACCTTAGAATGGTATTAAATTCATGAATGATATAGTTGATGAAAAATTGGCAATTTTTTGTCTCATTCAGACATTCTAAACATTGTATCCTTGAAAAGAATTGCAAAATTACTGATGTTTTTTTTTAAATATTCATACCCCTGCAAACAAAGTTTGAGGGGTATATAGGAATCATGCACCCTGTCTGTTCATCTGTCCGTCAGTTTGTCTGTCCACATACCAAGTAAGCGCTTCTCCTCCTAAACCGCTCAACAAATTTTGATGAAACTTAACATGAAGTAAGTACATCATATGTAGATGTGCATGAAGAATATTCATTGCTCTCGGCTATCATTCAGGGGAGATAATTGGACTTAGACTTTTTAAATACACTATTCAATGGGAGACATTGTAAGCACAACTCCTCATAAACCGTTCAACGGATTTTGATGAAACTTTTTATGAAGGCAGTATCATATGTAGATGTGCATGAAGAATTTTCATTGCTCACAGATCTTTCAGGGGAGATACTTGGACTTTAGAATACAGTATTTAATGGGAGACTTCTTAAGCACAAGTCCAATAAAACTGCTTGACAGATTTTGATGAAACTTTACATGAAGGAGGTACATCACATGTAGATGTGCATGAAGAATTATCATTGCTCTCGGATATCATTGAGGGGAGATAATTGGACATAAGTTTTTTTTTTTGCAGTACAGAGTCCAATATGAAGCGGGGGATATCCATTTGTGAGCTCGATCACAGTATTACTTGTTATATTTTCTTTGGTCTCCCTAAAGCTAATATATATTTTGATATATATACTTAATTTTAATCTTCAAGTCATGACATGCGGAATGATAAACTATACATTATTGATTGAGATATCAATGTATATGAATTGAAAACAAGTATACACATATAATTAAAATAAAATGAAATAATATAATTGTTCCATAACAACTATGAAATCCCTAATTTTCTTATCATTTCTATTTAAATGTATTTAAGGTACCTATCCAGAGAGTTATGCTGAAATATCAGAGATGACAACTTGTATGAGGGGAGATAACTCTGAATGTGAATACAGCTGGGATAGTTATGCTATCAACTGTGGCGAATTTAATGTGTTTTGGCTGAATGAAGATATGCCAAAATGTGGACGATATTGCACTGGTTTGTTAATTAAGCCTTTTTGATATAAATTGTGATGAGTCTCTCATATTAAGCTTCATTGTCAGATCACTTTATTTTGAGTTGATATGTATATGTGAGTGTTTATGTGTACTGTGTATTACATGTAATGTGATAAAGGAGATAACTATATGACAAAGCAGAAGTGGTGATCATTGAACATTAACTTTAGCTGGAAAAATTACTGAAATCGGGTTGAAAAATTCCAGGGCCTTGGTCTATAAAGCATAAGGCCTTGTTATGGACCCAGTACACTAAAAGTATTATTCTTTATGTTGAAAAGATATGAATCATGGAGTTATTCAAAGTCAAAAGGGTATTCAAAAACCACTAATGCAAAAATCATTTTTAACTTTTATTTTGCCCCTTTCATCCACAAAAAAATGTTTCACAGAAATTAAATTCCACTACATTATTATATTCTTAAGATATTATGTGTTATTATTTTTTTGCGAAGTTTTTTTATCTTTAAGAACAATTATGTCTGTAAGCATTTTCAGATCTGTATGAGTAACTGTATCTGCTAGCAATTAATTTTAAAAGTACAACATCAATAATGTTCTTTTTTTCCAAAAGGATACTATTTTTAAAATGACAAAAAATATTTATTAGCTCTATTTGCTTAGAGCATATTAGTTTAGTTCCGAGTTCCAACTGTCTTTACTATAAAAATGAAAGATAAAACGAGAAAAATAAAATCATTATTTTATTTTAGAGCAATCTGTTGACCCATGTGACAACTACACAACTATAGATTATGATTCCACACGACATGTAGATTATGACCAGATGACAACACACGGCTGTGAGACCTACAATCATTTTCCAACAGGGTGGTACTGGTTTGATGGGGGATATGATTTAGCTAATCATCCTCTTGGGCCAGGACAGTGTGGATCTAGCACTCCAATATGGCTTCATGGTAAATTATACAGTTTATGTGTCCCAAAGATAACAAAGTTAACAAGAATATGTCCAAAAGACATAATGCCCCATCTCGCAACATTTATTTAAAGCATCAACATGGTTGCTATTAAGGCACTTGTCAGTCAGAAGGAATGGACTTTAACTTAACCATTCTTCTAAAAGTGGTCATTCATGCGGAAAATATAGGTCACAGCCAGCATCCGAAGCATGCATTGTGCTTAGCATCACTAACGTGCACCTACCATGATAATATAGTAGATGTGGCACATGTCAGTAAGTTGGAATTGACTTTAACCACTCTTCTTTAAGAGGTCATCCATGCGGAAAATATAGGTCACATTCAGCATCTGAAACATGCATTATGCGAAGCATCACTAGGTTCACCTACAATACCAATATGGTTGCTATGGCACTTGTCAGTAAGAAGGAATGGATTTTAACCATTTTTCTAAAAGTGGTTATTCATGGGGAAAATATAGGTCACAGCCAGCATCCGAAGCATGCATTGTGCTTAGCATCACTAGGTACACATACCATACCAATATGGTTCATGTGGCACTTGTCAGTAAGAGGGAATAGACTTTAACCATTTTTCTGTACAGGATCATTCATGTGGAAAATATAGGTCGCATCCAGCATCCGAAGCATGAAGTGTGATTATCATCACTAGATGCACCTATCATACCAGTATGATTGATGTGGCATTTGTCAGTAAGTGGGAATTTGGAAAAATGGGATTTGGGACCGACAGCTGAACTTTCGGAGATGGGGCATAAAAACAATGGCATTAGAACTTTGTTCATGTATTTGGTAATATTTATAAGAAAATGTAATATTATCTTTTGTTTCTTCTAACCATAGGTGATTTTCCTGAAGATGATGGAAATGTGACTTTCCCAATAGCATGTGAAAGCTCATCTATGTCTCCTTGTGGAGTCAACTGGACAATGCCAATGAAGAAATGTGGTACACGTAATATTGTCTACATCTCAAGTGAATATATCATGGGACAAGGATGTGGAAAATTTTGTTTAGGTATGTAATCACGAAGAAAATAAAGGTAATAACAAAACTACCAAACTACGATGATGAACCTCAAATGTCTTAGAGAATAGACAAAACAAAATAAAGGAGAAATTGAAGATACCAATGGTGCTGACTTTGTATGAGCATTTGAAAAGAAATGGGGTTAAATCATGTAACACGACTAACCTTCCTCCTTTATTGCAATCTTAGGTTCCAGTAGTAACACAAAACACTAATGAGACACATAAGGGGTAGTGAAGTGATCATCTCAGAACAACTAACAGCCAAAAACTGATTAAAACAACCACAAATCTGACACTATCTGACATAAATTATACCCCCACTCGTAAGAGAGGGGGCTATATTGCAATCACCTTGTCCGTCCGTCTGTCCGTCTGGTTCAATTTCTCTGCTCTACTGGATGGATTGGTTTCAAATTTGGTACACAGCTTCAGCATGATGAGTTATACTATGCCTACCCTTTCCAGGTCAGTCCATCATCTACTTCCTGTTTTCCAAGCCGACTTAGACTTTTTTTAGGGGGAAAAAAATTGAAATGTGAAATTTTTCGTAACAGATTTCTCGGCTTCTACTGGATAGATTGGTTTCAAATTTAGTACACAGCTTCAGCATGATGAGTTATACCGTGCCTCCCCTTTCCAGGTCAGTCCATCATCTACTTCCTGTTTTTCGAGCCGACTTAGACTTTTTAGGGTAAAAAATTTGAAAAGTAAAAATTTTCGTAACAGATTTCATGGCTTCTACTGGATGGATTGGTTTCAAATTTGGTACACAGCTTCAGCATGATTAGTTATACCGTGCTTCCCCTTTCCAGGTCAGTCCATCATCTACTTCCTGTTTTCTGAGCTGACTTAGACTTTTTATGGGTCAAAAATAGACAATTTTTCGTAACAGATTTCTCGGCTTCTAGAGAAGGGATTGATTTTAAATTTGGTATACAGCTTTAGCATGATGAGTTATATCGTGCCTCCCTTTTCCAGGTCAATCCGTCATCTACTTCCTGTTTTCTGAATGGCCGAGTGGGGGTATGCTTAGCACGACTTAGTGCAACCCCTTGTTTGATTAAAAATAAATAATAAATTAATAATTTGGTACATGTATGATACAATAAATCTTCAACATGGCTGGTGCTGCTATATAAAATGAATCAGCATGTCATTTTTTGTGCTCCTGTAATGACTTGCTTGGGCTTTAAGTTTTTCATGTCCACCAGTATGAAAATTTTCTTCATGCATTTCTCAGACACCAAACATGAGAATAAATGTAAGTTTGGAAGGATGATTTGAAATGAAACTGCATGGCATAAGCAATTGTCAGACCTGTTGGACATCTACTTACTGATCAGGATGCTTTTTTTTCAGAGAAAAAGAACATATCCTATGTACCAGCCTGGGATGAACCTTGTCACATGCACATGACAATAGTGAGCGATTTTTATAGAACAGACCAGTACCAACTTCAGCCTGATGATAATGAAGTGTGTGATGGCAGCTATTCCATAGACTATTACATGGGACCAACGGGAGGTATTCTTATGGGCAATGGATGGTACAGAACTAATGGAGGGGAAGATATACTGAATAGGGCACCTTTACCTAACCATTGTGGATCCAAACTGCCTATCTGGTTTGAAGGTAATCTGTCGAACTGAGAGATTATTTTAAATATGTTTATCTGTAAAGGTAGCTTGAGCCTAACCACATACATTTTTTAAGGAAAAAAAGAAAACTAAAAAGTTTTTGCAAAGACTGTTGCATATAATTTAAAATGGTAAGGTTGAATTAGGTCATTCTAGATTGATTGTTTCATTTTAATGTCTAACATTTTTTTTTAAATTGAAGCTGAATTCAATCTAGAACTGAGATAACATTTTCCATCACAGGAAAATCACAAGTCTCTCTCAAATAAAATATTTCAAATGTGTAGGTACAATGCAAAACTAAGAGTTGAATACAATTTTTAATCAATTTTGGAAATTCTTTTAGCATGTTAGGTTGAGAATTTCATAATTTTATTAAAGGATTATGCTAATAAGGCCACTTGTTTTATATGTTCCATCTACGAAAGTAAGGGGCATATAGTGTACAGGTCTTTTCATCCGTCTGTCCATCTGTTTGTCCATCCATCCCAAATTGCGAGAAATTGGGCATTATGTCTTATGGACACATTTTTTTTATTTGAAAATTTTAGTTGAAATTTAAAAAGTTTAATTTTTATCTGCTATTTGCAACTAACATTAATAAATTCTTGTATTTTTGCATACCTGTTATTACCTGAGTTAGTCATTAATCTTTTTGATTACCATTTAATTAAAGGTTCATATCCTGATAGTTATGGTGAAATATCTGAGTTGAAAGCTTGTATGGTGAGTGAGGATTCTGACTGCATCTATAGTTGGCACGCATTTGCCATGAAGTGTGATGGTTATAATGTTTTTAACTTGAAAGCTACCAACTTACCAGGCTGTGGGAAACATTGCATAGGTAAGAAACTAAAAAAAAAGGCCCAAAATAAGCCTGCTATTTTTGGCTGGACTTTATGGAGTGAGAAATTCGGGTTATAAAATGGTGAATGTTGGGTGGGCGAGGATGCAGTGGCTTTGCAGGCGGAGAAGAAATTTTTGTAACATTTTTCTCAGCAACTACTTATCACAGCCACTTTATATTTGGTACACATCATCAGGGTGGGGTTCCCTAATGTGGGATTTGATCTCAGGTGTGATGTTCACCTACTTCCTATTTAATGAAATCCAGCCATTTTTGACTTTGACAGATTTTTACTCAAACCCCTTCATTTCTTCATTAGTTTGACCAAAGTGAGTCGTGCTATACCTGAACTGATATCTGATTGTTTTAAGATGATACAAATATCAATTTTATAGATGTGACATCACAAAAAATGTATAAATTGCAGAATTCTTGTTTTTTTATGCACCCGCAACGACATGTCGGGAGGCATTAAGTTTTACTCATGTCGTCCGTCTGTATGTTTGTATGAATTTCTGTAAAGCTTTCTCAGAAACTGTACATGAAAACGATTTGAAACTTTGGTAGGATGGTTCAGTATGACAAACTGTATGTCCTAAGGGACTCTCAGACCTAACAGAATTGGGACTAGATCGATATGAAAATTAACGTGAAAATTTCCATCAAGCTTTTCTCAGAGACCATACATGAGAATGATTTGAAACTTGGTAGGATGGTTAGTATGACAAACTGTATGTCCTAAGAGACTTTCAGACCTGTCAGACTTCTACTTCCTGTTAGGAACTAGTTCCAGATAAAAATTAACTTGAAAATTTCTGTCAAAGTTTTCTCAGAAACCGTACATGAGAATGATATGAAACTTGGTAGGATGGATCAGCATGCCAAATTTATGTATGTCCTAAACAACTGTCAGACCTGCCAGACTTCTACTCTCTGTTTGGGGCCAGCAGGTCATTTGTGTCACATGGACTTATTCCATCTTAATTTTTTTTATTATACTCCCGCTTTGAAGAAGAGGGGTGGTATACTGTTTTACCTGTGTCCATCAGTAGTTCTGTAGTTCTGTCCTGCTTTTCGGCACTTTTGTACTTTATGCATGTTATACTTGACTGCCTTTGTTACTGTCCACCGAAGTTTTAAGATGCAGGTGCATATGTCTTCCATGGAA
The DNA here is from genome assembly GCA_963971305.1 of Arcuatula senhousia. NCBI lineage: Eukaryota > Metazoa > Mollusca > Bivalvia > Mytilida > Mytilidae > Arcuatula > Arcuatula senhousia. The sequence goes on from CAXARO010001696.1 coordinate 70,101, forward strand.
GACCACCATTCAAGTTGAATTTTCAGATCTGGCTTAGTCCTATATTTTTTGCATGGGTGACCACTTACAGAAGAATGGTTAAAGTCCATTCCTGCTAACAGGCAAGTACCACATCAATCATTTTGGTATGGTAGGTGAACCTAGTGATGCTTTAGCACAATGCATTGTCATATATTTTCTGCATGAATGATCACGTATAGAAAAATGGAAAAAGTCCATTCCCTTTTACTGACAAGTGCTACATCAACCATATTGGTATGGTAGGTGCACCTTGTGATGCTAAGCACAATGCATGCTTTGGATGCTGGCTTTGACGTACATTTTCTGCATGGAAGACCATTTACAGAAGAATGATTCAAGTCCATTCTTGCTTACTGACAAGTGCAACATCAACCATATTGAAATGGTAGGTGCACCTAGTGATGCTTAGCACAATGCATGCTTCTGATGCTGGCTTTGATCTATATTTTTTTAAATGCGTGATCACTTAAAGAAGAATGGCTAAAGTCCATTCCTGCTTACAGGCAAGTACCACATCAACCAAATTGGTATGGTAGGTGCATCTAGGGGTGCTTAGCAAGATACATGGTTCAGATGCTGGCTGTAACCTTCTTTTTCTGCATGGATGAGCACTTTAAATTTTGAACAGTTCAAGTCAATTCCCTCTTAGTGACAATAATGTGTAACAAGGTGAGCTTCGAAATCAATAGATTACCGATGTGTTGCTGTTTGTTTTTGCTATTTTTGATTAGTTATCATTTAACCAATAGAATACCTTTTAAGATAAATACATATGTATTTGGTCACAACTGTATTGATTTTATATTTTATATCAGATGTACCCATAGACCCATGTGATAATTATACCACCATTGAGTATGACAGCACTAGACATGTAGATAACTATAACCAGTGGCCACCAATGCACGACTGTGAGTCTAGTAGCAGTCATTTCTCCCCTGGTTGGTATTGGTTTGAGGGAGACTACAACATTGCCAATCACCCTGTTGGACCTGGACAATGTGGGTCATCCAATCCTATTTGGCTGAAAGGTAAAAGCCAATGGCTTAGAATTAGATTAATTATTCGAATCAATATTTATTACCTACTGCAAAGGTTTTTTCTTCAAGGAACATATATTCATGGTGTCCATTCATGGCCAAAGTAAATAAATCACTATTATTTTATTTCAAATGAATTTAGTATGATTTACAGTTTAATTGAAATTGCAGTATTTCTGTAACCCTGACTTTAAAGATGGTCATAGTGTTCATTAAAATGTATATATTTGAACTAAAGTATGGCGAAAGATTTAATAAAAAGTTGTTTTACATTAAAAGAATAAGATATTGATTTTTGATATTCATGTGTAACATTTATTGCGGAAATTATTTTCCAGTTTTTAGAAGCACAATTATACCACTGCTTCAAAGGAGTTACAAAGGACAAACATTTTCTAAAAGAAA